>CAJHQQ010000474.1:0-188049 GCA_905132885.1 Moricandia moricandioides
TGATCTTTCGAGAGAAGATATAGCTTTGAGTTAGATTTCCAATGCCACCGGTTTGAGGTCAATCAAGATCCTCCAGCCAAAGGTATGCCCGTTTTACTGTAGAGTGGTTTGTCTGCCTCGCGAGAGGAAGCTGTAGAGAGATGAATGAGTGTCGATCGACGGCCCAGCATTGAAGTCGATCGACGCCCAGCCTTGGTGTCGATTGACGGTGATCCCAGAAGACAGGCCCGACTTTTTGTATGGCTGACTTAAGCCCATAATCTACCACAAATTACCAGACTACCCATGGACGACCTAAAACCCTATTTATATGTTTTCTAAGCAATTGTTGACAGTGACACTAAGAAAGTTTTCTTTTATTCATTCTTATAGGGTTAGGAGAGAAGGGAGGAATTCTTCCAGAGTCCTCCTGGAACTCCTTTGATTTTATATTATATATATTATATTCATCTATGATTTATGTGAGAAAGATAAGGTCTAAGTAGATCTATTGTTAGGTTTAGGGTTTATAAATGATATTGATGGATTAGCCAAACAATAGAATTTCTAGGGTGATTATCAGATCTATCAATAGAATTGTGTTTATTGGTTGTGTTCTAGAGTAGCTAACTAGAACCCTGATCATAGGATAGTTATATGCAAGCGAGAGCATTGTCTACTATCATAATTAATAATGTTGAGGTAGGTTCCTAGAAACAAACGAGAGTTAATTAAGGTAATTTAGTGAATTCGGCCATGAGTAATATTTTAATATGTGGAAATTCTGTTCCAAGCTCGATTTCTGGAAATTAAGCCAGCTTGTCTATGACGGGTGTCGATCACTACTAAGTATAAAGTCGATCGACAATCTTTCTATATCTTGATTCTGACTTCATTGAACAGCTATGCATTTCTTGTTTTTTTAGCTCCAAAATGCACCAAAACATACATTCACCTGAAAAGACACTAAAATAGAATTGAAATATAATGCAAAGACTCCAAAATGACTTAAGTTATGGCTAAAAACTGGTAAAAGTCATAGTATATATTTGCATTCTTATAATTTTAATAGAATAGATCAGATGTTAATGACACTTAAAATTTTGAAAGAATTTCAAAGTACCATTAAAGTTGGTTGATCTATCATTATGTTCACTTTAAATATATTTGCATTCTTACATTTTGTATTATCTTGATTAAGATTTTGTTGATTGTAAATAACATTTAAATATTTTGTTGAATCATTTAACTTTTACATCCTTACCTTTTAAAAAATTAATGACTTTATCTTTTGTTGAATTTAAATAGCATTTCATGATTTTGTTGACTCAGTTAACGGAGGAGAAATAGTCAAAACTAGCACTTACTTAGAACACTTTTTCATCTTTACATTAATCACATTTACCTTTGGTTTTAAAGAAGTTATTAGAAACTTATAACCCTAGGGTTAACTAATATAGACTTAATGTTTATATTTGAGGGGTATGGTTTTGGAAGGTAGGTTTAGAATTTTAATAAATACTTCAAATTATAAAAAAAAATAGTTTTAAAAAGACTTTTGAATGTTTTTGTAAGGTGAAAAATTGAAAAAAACTCTAAAAAGACTTATATTATGGCTAAAAATGAGAAAATCCATGGTATATATTTGCATTCTTATGATTTTAATAGAATAGATTCAGATTGTAATTGCATTTTTTTTAAAGAATTTCAAAATACCATTAAAGTTGGTTGATCTATCATTATGTTTACTTTAAATATATTTGCATTCAAATAATTTTAAATTTTCTTGATTCAGATTTTGTTGATTTTAAATAACATATAAATATTATTTTGACTCATTTATCTTTTACATTCTTACATTTCAATTTTTTTTATGATTTTATCTTTTTTTTTTTTGAACTTAAATACCATTTCATTATTTTGTTGACTGCTTTAGCTTATACATACTTGTAAATATATGTTTTCTCAGAAAAAAATATTAAGACTAATCGAATGGAATCTGATTATTTTTTTTGAATCTTTTCAAGACAACAAAATTCTAAGACATGCAAAAATTTATTTTTTTCTTAAATATAAATATATATATATATATATATATATATATATATATATATATATATATATATATATAACATTAGATAACTTTCTTCTATAGTAAATTAATCTCAGCTATTTTTTATTTCAAAATTTTTTGAACTTAGTAAAAAAATCTTGCAATGTTATCATATACTCTTTATTATTAGAATTTAATGAGTTTATTTAATTATTTGCATTTTAATATTAGTAAGAAATGATTACAACATAATTAAATTGTATTAAAATCTACAAGATCTAAAATTAAACAAATATGGTATGTGCAAATTCAGATTTTTAAATAATTTGACCAGATTCCTTAATTTAATTTCAAAAGAATCTATATAAAGAACAATCATTCTTAGATTATTCACTAAACCGAAAAAAATATGGTCTCCTCATTGACAAACATAAGATGAAGTCTTCAATATTGCACTTTGTTTTACTTCTCATCATCATTTCTTTCATTGTTAATGTTCAATCTACACGTAACTTGTCTTTTTATAAAATGTTTGTTATAATAATATTATAATTACTATTATTTTATTATATAATAATTATAAAGTTATTATAATCATGATTATCAGGAAATTTGGATGATTTGAGCGATTGTGATTTCAAAAGACCATGTCAAAAGAAATAAGATTGTTATGAGAGTTGTGGAGTGAACAAACTGCCTTTTAAAATTGCTTTGTGTGAACCTTATGGAAGCTCACGTGTATGTTGTTGTATCTAAAAATTTATGACCTAAATAGGTAAAGTTCGCACACATGTATGGATATTAATAAAATTATAAAATTGTATCCATTGCACTTTTCGGTAATAAAATAAACGAACATTATATATTATAAAATAAAGCATATTATATATTATGATGTATATGTATGTAATAAATATTATAGCAAATTAATGGTATGATAAAAACAGTCATTAAATATGTTCAATGAAACAAAATTAATTATTTTTTTGTACAAAATAATTTAAATTAAAAATAATTAAATATAAAACTGAGAATAAAAATAAAAAGATATTGCGACAATAACAACTCCAACATAATTTAGTTAAGACCACGACCATTACTCAAGCCTCCCGAATAATACTCTTAATGGCTTACATTATCAATCATAAACATAATGTCACCTAATTATCACTATGTAATATTTAATATGTAATATTTTTGCTAATATATTACTTACCTTGACTACAAGTTATGAACCTCCAGTAAA
The DNA here is from genome assembly GCA_905132885.1 of Moricandia moricandioides. Lineage (NCBI taxonomy): Eukaryota > Viridiplantae > Streptophyta > Magnoliopsida > Brassicales > Brassicaceae > Moricandia > Moricandia moricandioides. Next base: position 3,279 of record CAJHQQ010000474.1, read on the forward strand.
TCAGGGTTCCAAAGAATGGGGAAGTATAATAGTAACTCAACATGGAGGTAAATATTATTATGCATATTATTATGGAGTTTATTTCATATTCTTATACCTAAAACACAAAAATAACATTTGTGAAATCTTCAATATGCAATCAACGTAATAATTATATACATATTTCTTTTTCTGATAATTAATAACAAAAAGCTTATTGGTCACACTAAATTCCAATTTTACTTATTTCTTTACATTCAGTAACATTTACACTATATAAAAACTAGATGTTTGGACATGTAATTGATATGTATACATATATTAACTATTAATTGATAAATACGATGGCACTCACGTGGTGTTTCTATATAGCATCACTTTTACCATTAATCAAGGCTTCCTATCTCATTACAGCATTGCTAGTCTGAAAATTTTAAAATAGTTTCAAAAAGCCTATTAATTTTTTTTAAAATGTGAAAAATCAAAAAAAAAACTCTAGAAAGACTTATATTATGACTAAAAACTGGTATAATCCATGGTACATATTTGCATTCTTATGATTTTAGTAGAATAGATTCAGATGGTAATTGCATTTTTTTTAAGAATTTAAAAATACCATTAAAGTTGGTTGATCTATCATTATGTTTACTTGAAATATATTTGCATTCTCATCATTTTAAATTTTCTTTATTCAGATTTTGTTGATTTTAAATAGCATTTAAATATTTTGTTGACTCATTTAACTTTTACATTCTTACCTTTTAATTTTTTTTTATGATTTTATCTTTTGTTGAACTTAAATACCATTTCATGATTTTGTTGACTCAGTTAACTTATACATACTCGTAAATGTATGTTTTGTCAGAAACAAATGTTAAGACTATTCGAATGAAATCTGAATATACTTTTGAATCTTTTCAACACGATGAAATTCTAAGACATACAAAAATTTAATTTATATATAACTCATTAGAGAAATTTCTTATTTAGTAAACTAAGCTCAGCTATTTTTTATATCAATAAATTTTGAACTTAATAATTAAATAAACAATTCTTGCAATGTTATCATTATTATCTTTCTTATTAGATTTTAATGAGTTTATTTAATTATTTTCATTTTTATATTAGTAAGAAATGCTTACAACAGAATTAAATTGTATTATATCTACAAGATCTAAAATTAAACAAATATTATATTTTAACCCGCACGTGCGTGAGGATTTTTTTGTATTTTATAAATGTATTAGATATTATTAGAAATTTTATAAATATATAATTTGTATTTTAGTGTTATATATTGTGTAAATCTATAATACTATTGTTTATATTTTTTATTCGAAATTATTAATATATAGTGATTTGCTTAAAATATTTTACTTTGTTATTAATTTTATTACTTACTAATATAGGATATTTTTTAGATGTTATGATAGTAACTTTATTTTTTAAAAAATTAAGACTTCAAAATATTAGATTACTTTAATTTTTACAACATATATAAATTTTTTGTTTTGTGGTGCACTTCAAAAAGTTATTCTTTATTATCTATGATTTATCTTTGGGGGTTTTTCAAAAACAACCTAAAAATTCAAGTCAAACCTAAAACCAACCTCTTTTTTTTTAGTTACTATTCATCATTGAATTTTCCATAATACCCCTAATTTTTTGAATTATTTACAAATTTTCCATTATTATTTATTTATTTATTAATTTCGAAAAATACAAAAAATCAAATACACCCTAAACATTTCTTCTTAATTACAACTATGCCATCATCATCAATATTTTCAACCACCATGAACCACCATTTTTGATCTCTTAAAGCTTTAGAATTGAATTTTCAACCACTTTTTTCTCATACTAAACAAGCAAATCTTCATTTCCTCTCATTTTCTCTACATTTCCATATAAAAATCTCTCTTAACCTTCATTTTCATAATCATAAACTTCATAATTTTATGTTTTTTCACTTGTGAATCGTCAAAAATGTTTCCTTTTGGTCATTATTGGAGTTAGGACGGTTGAAAAGGCTGAAAACGAGCTTCACACTGCAAAAATATAACTATTTTCATGGTTTAAGTCGTTTCACAGATATGTGTCATGATAATAGACTGTTTTATATGTCTACGCCCTTATGTAGACATACAATGCAGTCTATTTGTCAACGCACAAGTCAGTGTTGCAATTGACTAAACGGATTTTTTTGTAACGTAGCCTTCCCCGACAGTCTACATCTTAACCTTTGACAACAAAAAAAAGTACGTAGACCTACAAAGACGACTACGCAAAAGAGGTTAGTTTTGCATTTGAATGAACTTTTGACTTTTCATAAGCAGACTTCAACATAAGTCTACGAAGCGTAGACTGCCGGAGAAGTTTACTTAAGGTCAGTTTTGCATTTGACCAAAATTTTGACTGCGTTGAAAAGGTTAGTTTTGTGTTTAACTAAGACTTTTTAAAATTAATTAATTTTTTTAATATGTAGACTTCATATGCAGTCTTCTCTTCCAGAAAAAAAAATGTAGACTACCCGTGAAGTCTATTTTTTATTTTGGTCAAATGCAAAACAGACTCGTCGGATTTGAGAGTAGATTTCTTGCGAAGTCTGCAAAGCTGTAGACGTTCATTTCAATCTACCCCCTGAAAAGTCAAACATAGTCAATTGCAAAACTAACCTCATTCAGAAAAAGTAAAACATGTAGACTGTATATTTAGTCTACCTCTGAAAGTCAAATCTTGGAAAATTCTGGTCAATAGCGAAAACTAACATTTTTGAAGTTGTAGACTGAAAACGAAGTTTGCTTATATAAAATCAAAACTTTTTTTCAACTATAAAAATAACCCGTAAAATTTTCAATTACAAAAACTAACCCAAAAAGTAGACATATCTGACCGTCTACGGATGTAAACTGAAAAGAAAGTCTACCACTTTGTAGACTGAACATGGAGTCTATTTCGAAATATACATTAAAAGTTAATTTGTGTACTATGCATTAAATTTTTTCACAATTTTTTTCGTTTGAAAGTGTGTAATAGTTAATCCTAATGGGTTTGAGTGATTTTGGATAGAAAAACTGTTGTAATTATGAAAGTATAATACTTTTGATTTTGCTATATTGCTAGGAAACAATTGTAGACATATTAGTAAGTCTACGTTAATTGTCACAGTGCAAACAACCAGGTCACATCCAAACTGTCCAGGTTAAACCAGTGTTGTCTTACTGCTTTGGATGTTGTCTTATGTATTATCTCTTATGTGTTGAATTGATCAATTATATTATTGCTTTGGATGTTGTCTTATTGCTTTTGATGTTGTCTTATGTCTTATGTATTTAACTTATCAACTGTATTGTCGCTTTGGATGTTGTCTTATTTGATGAAATTTTGTTGAAATCGTAGGTCTTAATTTTTCTATTACTTTGAGTTCTAATGTTACTTTTTGTCATGCAGACTAACATGTTAGTCTTCTTGAACAGAATGTAGACTTCTTTTTAAGTCTCTTATAGAGGAAGACTAATATGTAAATCTCTGGATTGTATTAGAATTGTACTTTTGGTCGAATATGAATTAAAATCTCTGAAAGAAGAGTACTATACTGATAGAAATGATGATATTTTGATAAATAGTCGAGTACTAGACTTCTGTAAAAGTCTTCTGTAAAAGAAGACTAATACTTAAGTCTGCTGCAAGCAAATTACATAAGTTTGTTACAATCATATGTCTGGTACAAAAGCCTGATACAACCGTCTGTTACTCACAGTTCTTGAGCTCCTCCCTGGAGTATACAACCTCGATAGGAAATCAAGCTTATCCATTTTGTAACATGCACCAAGAAGACACAAACAAAGAATTATACAAGTGCATTCTATACGAGAAGTCTACAATTTAAAATGAAGCCTACACGAGAAGCCTATAAATTCAAACATCAGTGTACTACAAATTCAAAACATCAGTTTACATGAGAAGTCTACAAATTCAAAATATCAGTTTACAAATTCAAAATATCAGTCTACAAATTCAAAATATCAGTCTACAAATTCAAAACTTTAGTCTACAAATTCGAAACTTCATACTACACTTCAAAATGAAGTAGACTCACCAGAAACAGAGAAATGGATTAGAGAGGATGCAATGCTCGTTAGAGAAATGGATCTAAGACTGGCCGACTCAGATCTGAATCAAAAGAAACTAAAAGGTTAGTAAACAAGGATGAGCTTGTTAGGTTATTAGTTAAACGAGAGATAGAGATGACAGAGAGACGTACGTCGGAAAGATGAAGCACAATCCCTTTCTGGCTAGGAAAGAGAGATGAAGTAGAAGCCATTGATACTGACCGGAAGAAGAGATTTGGACGAGAAGCCACCGTTCCTTAGAAGTCGTTGGCTCAGATCTGAAAAGAGAAAAAGGTAAAGGTGGTCCACTTTTAATCAACAGAAGAGGTGAAGCCAGAGACATTTAACTTACCAGAGCGATGGAGCAGAAATAGATGAAGCGGATGGGAAACTGCATGGATCGAGTTCGCCGGAAATCGCCTAGAGAGAGATACGGCGAAGATTAGTTTTTTTTTTACGTGAAAAGCTTGAGAAATCGTATTTATATACTAGGTTATATTGTGTGTAGACTGAAAAAAGGTCCTACATATATGTAGACTTTATAATATGTCTACGAACCCCTTAACCACAAATCTCAAACCGTAAATATTTTATTTGATCATCAATTATATTGGTTAAATCCGGTAGGTTAAATTGTGTGTAGACTGAAAAAAAGGTCTACATTATGTAGACTTTATAATATGTCTACGAAACCCTTAACCACAAATCTCAAACCGTAAATGTTTTATTTGATCATCAAATTATATTGATTAAATCTGGTTAGATTAAATTGTGTGTAGACTGCAAAAAAAGGTCTACATATATGTAGACTTTATAATATGTCTACGAACCCCTTAACCACAAATCTCAAACCCTAAATGTTCCTTAAAAATATTTAATTATATAAAATTTTAATTTTTTACTTCATATTATCCATTATATTAATGATTAGTTAAAAATATTACAACAATTATTTTTATACATTTTTAAAATTAAATTATTAGATAAAATTATGGTATAGACTACATAACAAGCTACTGTATGAATAGAATTCATACGAGGTCTACATATATGTAGACTTCTTTTTGTTACGTGTAGACTAACAAAGGATAAAAATGTAAAATACATTTCTGTTTTTTTGTTTGGTCATAAGGGTTAAATAGTATTTTTATCACTCTTGTATGTTAGTTTTGCATTTGATTGAAATTGAGGTACACTTATAATTTAAATTGAAATTTTAGATTGTTTTTAGCAATTTTCTAATGGGTTGGAGATGCTCTTAGTTTACACATCCTCATCTTAGCGTGTTTTCAGCGAAAATACATAATCAAAAACCATATGGATGGAAGCTCATTACCGGACATACATTCCGGTTAGCTGTCTGATAGTACATGTCGGTCAACTATTAGTCACTTATTCGACATTATGATTCCCTGTCAACTATTAATCACTTATGCGACATTATTATTTTTTATTATTTTTATGTCAAGTTCAATTGTTGGGTTAGACAAATAAATCAAATCCGATTTAATAAAAATGAATTCAATACGACATAAATACTACATGATTTTTGTTTTACGGTATTACAGGTCATAGATTTTATTTGAGCAAACCTAACTTAAATGAATATCCGAAAATAATCAAAAATTTAACATCTCAAAAATAAATGTTGTACCAAACCTAATGTCGATATCTAATATGTATCTAAAATACATTAAGATATTATTAAGTACCTAAAATAATTATTTATTACATGAATTAAAATTAAGAACTATCATTTTATAAATGTAAAAAATACTATTTTTTTTTCTAAAATATTTGGTTTAATGTAATATTTTAGGTATTTGGTCAATACTGATGTTTTCATGTTTTGATAATTGTATTTAAAGTTCAGTTATGAATAAGTAGGATTATGAAGTTTAAATATTTTAGAAAAATAAATAGTATTTTTTACATTTATAGAATGATAGTTCTTAATTTTAATTTGTTTACGTTTAATTATATATGGTTCTTGTTTGTAGAAGGCTTTGGTTTTGCATGATATATATGTAGTCACATATAGTTCAAAGCGGAGTCTTTTATGGTTGATAGACAAGTCTCCAAAAATTACTTTGAATGACAACAATATAGTTTGACGAAACCACACACATAAATTTATTAAAATATATTAGAAATATATTGAGTTTAATCAAGTACAAATCAATATTTTTGGAACTGATAACCCAATTAATATTCGAATTCAAAACTATTTCGCGTTCAACCGGATCTTGCATATGTAACTAAACTCGAATAAAATCTGGTCCTAATATTTATAATATTTGAATGAGGCTAAAATTTATAAATTCGAAACCTGAATGAATCCGAACCGGATCCGATCGCGACTCTGGTTGTCCAACCCGATTCGATTGCATCTTCGCGTGATTTTCAATTTCAAGATTTTAATTCTTACAAATTATTTGAAAATGTCAAATAATATGCTATCTTATTTTTCATCAAGTCTATTAATAAGCTAACTTTCTTTGATTAACAACCGCAGATTAAACTCATTATAAATTGGAACTCTATATCCCCTTTATGTCAATCCACAAATTATGTCTCTCATTCTATAATTACCTCTTTCTAGGTGTGTTCCCCGAGCGCAATCACCAATTCATTCGGAAGCATAAGGGCTCCTATGAGCAATGAGAAAAGTTCGAGATAGAGGCCTTGATAAACCTCATTCTAAAAGATGAAGAATGGCCAGCATTAGCACCATAGTTGGACGACATTTAGCTACTCAGTTCTCAATTTCATGATATTGTCTTATCTTATTTACCTCGCGCTATTAATCTCCGTGTGGACAATCACGTGCTCAATGTTTCACCGTTGTTGTCGTTCTGGTTCAAACCAGACCTGCTCTCGTAGCTTGTCTAAACGAACCGGAGTAATGATCTTATGTAAGCTTTGTTAGATGCCAAAAAAAAAAACGAATACCTCTTTCTTACTTTATTCTTCCAACACTTGGAGTAGATAACTCATTTGTGAAGATGTATGGTGAAGAAGATGATGTAGCAGAGCAGAATTAGTTCATGAAGTGCGACATGGACTACTGCATCAGAGAGATGGATCATGAGAAGCACGTGTGAAGAAAAATGCAAGAAAAGGAAGGAGCCTTTAGTAAAGATATGAAGATATTTATCAAGGCGTGGGCGTTAAGAAAAAGAAGTGAAGAATAAGCAACCGATGAAGAAAAGAAGAAGGTTGTCTTATTCGCTGAAACAGAAAATGGAAAGTTTCCATTTGGGTAGTTTTAGGGTTTTTCTCTCTAGGTATAAAGAGATAGTCGACTGGGTTGAAGTCGGCTAACACACAGAGAGAGCTTTTAGCAATAGAGAGTTTTTGTACGTCCGAATAAGGAGAAGCAAAGCATCTAGGGGTTAAGGGCTTAAGTGGTTCAGAGTCTGTCTTAGATCTCTGAACGAGTAAGACTAGCAAACAAGTCGAGGGGTGTCTTGACCTTGTTTGGTTTATTTCTTTTAAGAAGAACAAGTGTGAGCTTTTAAAAGAATAAATATAGTCGTATTTTTTTTGGAATTGATTAACCTTGTACTACTGTGTGTTCTACATCGCATAGCTTGCTTATCTTACATTAACAATTGGTATCAGAGCGGGTATATGTACTTTGTTTGTCTTAAACAGGTAGGATCCTGCGGAGTAAGATGGATAGCTATCGCGAGTTGGTGACGAATTCCAATGTGATCCTTGAAGTAGGAAACTATGGTTTTTGGAAGGCGCGTGTGAAGGCTACAATCAAGGGTATTGACCCATTGGCGTGGAAGGCTGTGGAATCTGGTTGGAAGTCACATGTTGCAAGAGGCGTTGATGGGAAAGATGTTCCAAAGCTGGAAGAATTCTGGACTGACTATGAAAACAAGATGGCGAAGTTCAATGCTCGTGCACTAATTGTCATACACTGCAGCGTGGCAAGGAAGCAATTTGAACTGATTCAAGGGGGTGAGGCAGTGAATGATGCATGGGATATTCTGCAGAAGCACTTTGAAGGAACTCTGAAAGTCCAAAGTTCTAGGAAGGATATGCTTGCAACTAGGTTTGAAAAGCTAAAGATGGAAGAAAATGAATCTGTTGGAGATTTCAGCTCAAAGATCAGCTCACTGGCGCAAGAAGCACTCACACTTGGGAAGAAATACAAAGAGAAAAAACTCGTGAAGAAGTTCCTGAGGTGCTTTCCGTCAAAGTTCATGGCATACAAGACAGATATGAGTGTCTCCTGTAACACCGATGAGATGACATTTGATGAAGTAGTTGGGATGCTACAAGCGCATGAGATGGAAGTGTCCGGTGGGAAGAAGGAGAAAGGAATTGCTCTTGCATCAGTTGAGAAGGATCATATGGAGGACAATGACCCAGTGAGCCTCCTGGTCAGAAGGTTTGATCGAGCTCTAGGAAAGGTGGAGAATAGACAGAAGAAGTTTGGTTCAGGAAGGAAGACATCTGAACCAGATAAGAACTACAGGAAGAATGACGCTAAGTGCTACGAATGCAAGGGGTATGGTCACTTTCGAACTGAGTTTCCTACAGTGAAGAGAAGAGATCTCCAGTGTCATAACTGCAAAGGATATGGACACACTCAATCTGAGTGTGAGTCTGATGGAAGGAGAAAACCAGAAAAGTTAATGATATGAATCAATGACAGCGACTCGGACAGCGAAAGTGAAGAAGAAGTGAACAACTTCGTGGCATTTCTGGGAATAGTAGAGTATGACTCAGAATCTGAGAGTGATGCTGAACAAGAGAACGAGCTCAATGAAAGCTACAAGGAAGTTCGAGAAACTCTAGTGAAGTTGGGCATGGAGAATCTTGTGCTAATCAAAGAGAAGGCGAGACTGGAAGCTGAAGTACAAGTTCTAAGGGATGAACTCAACATGGAGGCAGAATTAGCCAAGGAGAGCATAAATTTGATCAAAGAGAAGTTGATTCTAGCGAAACAAGCTGATGAACTTAGAGAAGAAGTACTTGCTGAGAGAAAGAAAGCGGCTGATCTTCAAGCTGAATTGGATCAACAATATCGAAAGATCAAGATGCTCACATGAACTAAACAACTTGACAAGATTTTGAGCAGTGGCAGAACTGAAAACTCTACCATGGGACTTGGCTACACTGGAAGGCATAGTAGCTCAACGGGTACAACACGTTTTGTGTCTGGAGGATTTGCACATGTTAAAGAAGTCAAGACACAAAGTACCCCAGCTCAAGTCAGCAGATGTTTCTTCTGTGGGAAGTTTGGTCACTACAAGAAGTATTGCTACAAGTATCTGGAACGGGTCAAGCAAGTTTGGAGACAACACAAGTTTTGGAGAATTGGTAAGACGTCTCGAGGATGGATAAAGAAAACAAACCTGTATCCTAAGGCAGTGACTGAAACAAGTAGTACCTTTCGATGTAACATGGCGCGAGTTTCAAGTGATTCAGAATCTGATAAACCGTGGTACTTCGACAGTGGTTGTTCTGGACACATGACGGGAAATATTGAGTATCTAGACAAAGTGTCTAAAGTAAAAGGAGGAAAAGTAACCTTTGGAGATGGAGGTTGTGGAGTCATTCAAGGCAAAGGGACAACATGTAGTTCAGAAGTACCTAGATTGGTCAATGTCCACTTTGTCAAATGATTGAAAGCTAACCTGATAAGCGTAAGTCAGTTCTGTGATGATGGACTTACGGTGAGTTTCTCAGAAATTGATTGTCGTGCTCTAAATCAGTATGGGGTGACAGTACTACAAGGTGTCAGATCCAACAACAACTGCTACATATGGGAGAAAAATGTTAAATGTCTATCAGCTCAGGGAAATGTTGATCTGTGGCATCGACGATTGGGGCATATGAACTTCAGGAATATGAAGAATCTAATCCACAACAACATGGTTCGAGGAGTACCCAAACTCAAGATCGATGACAAGATGGTGTGTGGTGCATGCAATGAGGGAAAACAAGTCAAAAATACAACACATGAAGGTACTGGATATTCAAGCAAAGGCACCTCTGGATCTAGTTCACATGGATCTCATGGGTCCTATGCAAACAGAAAGTATCGGAGGAAAGATATATGTGTTCGTGCTTGTAGATGACTACACCAGATGCACGTGGGTGAGGTTTCTCAAGGAAAAGTCAGAAGCTCCTGAGAATTTCAGAATCTGGGCTCTCCAACTCATAGATGAAAAAAGAAGAATCAAGAAGATACGCAGTGATCATGGTGGTGAGCTTGAGAATGAAGTCATGACTACCTTCCTTGAATTAGAAGGAATAACTCACCAGGTTGCGGCACCAAGGATACCTCAACAGAATGGAGTGGTGGAAAGGAAGAATAGGACTTTACAGGAGATTGGAAGGGCAATGCTTCATGGTGCTACATATTGAATGACAAGAACTACCTCGGGAAATTTGACTCAAGAAGTGACGAGGGATCCTTTCTGGGTTATGCACAGTCTAGTTCAGCTTACCGGGGCTACAACAAGCGGTCAGAAACGATTGTAGAATCAGTTAATGTTGTGTTTGAAGATCTGTCAGTGGATGTAAGAGGAGATTTGGATTCAGATGAAGATGATGAAGATGACTCAACAGGAGCTACTAAAGAAACGATTGAGGAATGTCCAATGACAGATACAGTACCTCAACCGGTGATTCAGCAAGTTCATCGTAATCACTCAAAGTAGACGTGATTGGAGGCATTGAAGAAGAACGGAAGACTCGTGGCAAAGTCATCAATTTCAGAGAAATGATTCTGTTCGCATGCTTTGTCTCCTCAATTTAACCAAAGACACACTGAAGCACTTCGTAATGAATATTGGATTGTCTCAGTGGAGGAGGAACTTGAGCAGTTCACTAGGAATGATGTGTGGGAACTTGTTGCTCGAACTAAAGGAGTAAACGTGGTTGGAACTAAAAGGATCTTCAAGAACAAGACTGATGAACATGGAGAAGTGGTTCGCAACAAGGCAAGACTTGTGGCTCATGGATACTCACAGATTGAAGGAGTAGACTTTGAAGAGATAGTTGCTCCATTTGCAAGATTGGAGTCCATTTGGTTGTTTCTGGGGATGGCGTTCATACCAAACTTCAAAGTGTATCAAATAGATGTAAAAAGTGCTTTCTCAATGGAGTATTTCAGGAGGAAGTCTATGTTGAGCAACCGAAGGGATTTGAAGATCCAGTGCATCAAGACTATGTCTGCCGGCTGAAGAAAGCTTTGTATGGGTTGAAGCAAGCACCTCGTGCATGGTATGAAAGTCTCACAGGATTTTTGTTGGAAGCTGAATACACCAGAGGGAGTATAGACAAGACGCTATTCTCCAAAGAAGTGGAGAAGGATATAATTATTGTCCAAATCTATGTGGATGATATTATCTATGGAGAGGCGTCACAGAAGCTGGTTAATGAGTTCGTTCAGAATATGACTCAAGAGTTTGAACTGAGTATATGTGGCGAATTGAAGTATTTTCTTGGACTTCAATTATCTCAGTCAGAGAAAGGTATTTTCATCTCTCAGAGTGTGTATGCTAACAGTTTAGTAAAACGGTATGGTCTGGAGAACTCCAAGTTTCAAAGACATCTATGAGTACATCACTGAAACTTGCAAGAGATGAAGCTGGAGAAGATGTTGATGCTAAGCTCTATCGAGGGATGATTGGTAGTCTGTTATACTTGACTGCTACTCGACCTGATTTATCATTCAGTGTTGGTGTGTGTGCAAGATATCAAGCCAAGCCTAAGGTATCACACTTGGATGCAGTAAAGTGAATCATCAAGTACGTCAAAGGAACGGAGAGCTTGGATGTGTATTGCTTAAAGAATTCCAACAAGAACTTGGTGGGATATAGTGATGCGAATTGGGCAGGATGTGCTGATGACAGGAAAAGTACCAGTGGAGGATGTTTCTTTCTTGGAAACAATCTTATCTCGTGGCTGAGCAAGAAGCAAAACTCTGTATCACTCTCTACGGCAGAAGCAGAATACATTGTCATGGGTAACTACTGCTCACAACTTATCTGGATGAAGCAGATGTCAGCTGATTATGGAATTCACTCAGGTCCCTTTCTTGTGTATTGTGACAACAAAAGTGCAATTGATATCTCAAGGAATCCGGTCCAACATTCAAGGACGAAGCACATTGACATCATGCACCACTTCATCAGAGAATTAGTTGAAGACAATCAGGTAGTAATCGAACATGTAGTTACTGATTTGCAGTTGGCTGATATATTCACTAAATCTCTTGAATTTAATCTTTTTATCACACTAATAAATGCAATTGGTGTGTGTAACCTTGATTGTTGAGTCAAGTTGTGCAGAGAGTAGTGCAGGTGCTGGTTCGGGATGTACATATGATTCAGATTGGTTTTGGAACCTGAGAACGCTGTGGAAAAGAGCTGCTTGGTATGCCGTCAATACTGTAATGGGGTTTCACAGCGCGAGAATAAAGGATGAAAACCAGCAGTATTGATGAAGGCATAACAATGTGAAAGCTAGCCATAAAAAGACAATCGGGTGCACCAGAGTATAAGATCTAGAAAGAGTTATATGTGCAACCTGAATCAAGCACTGAGTCAACTCATGAAGCACATCACATAAATGGTATGCAAAGGAGAGGATAAAAAGTCAGGGACTAGATGTGACATATCAGAAAAATTGATTCAGCATTATTTAGTTAAGGGAAGTAGTGGGGCACAAACCCTAAACATCTTCATTGTGCTTGAGAAGCTAAATCTCCCAGCCTCTCTTCATCTCTCTCGCAAATCAAGCAAAGAAACCAACCTCTATAATGGGAAAAGCCAAGAACTCAACTCAACAAGGCAAATCATCCAAGGTAGAGAAGCATGCAGAGGTTGAAGCAAGTCGAAGGTCACTCTCTGATGGTGAACCTTAATCGCCTCCGCCGAGAAACGATCCACCGGTGTCTACAGCTCTTCCTGAAGTAACCAAAGAGCTCGAGTCCTTCAACACTGCAAATGAGAAAGCTCAATCGGAGGAGAGTGATGAAAGGACTCCTGGTCTTGAAATAGATCCATCTGCAAAGAACCTGTAGCAGATCCGAAGCCGCAGAAGGAATCTTCAAGTACTACCGTGCCAGATGCTCCGATCAGAGATGAATCACCGAAAGATAAGGATGAGTCTGCTCTGCCTCTGGTGCTTGTAGACACGGAGAAAGCTCTGAGCAGCGAGTAGCTAAAGGAAAGGCACCTGCCAAAGCTGAATCGAAGAGAAACTCTGCTAGGACAACACGTCAGCCAGCTCCTGCTCCAACTCCTGCTCCACGGACTGCTACACCTAGCTCCAAAACTGGACCACGCCGAGTATAGGTTTATGAGCTTGGATCAGTTTTCATACCTCATGGACCACTCACCAGGGTTGATCTGCAAGTGGCACTACAGGACAGAACTCGAGCTCTTCAGGCTTTAGCTGAGATCGTTCAGGATCTTCAGAGTGCTGTAGCAAATTAGTACCGGTCTCTCGTTATGAAGTATTGATGTTTCCTGTTGTTTTTAATCCGTGTGCTCACAAGCAGGGGGAGAAGAAGAGGACTGAGATGCAGAAGACTAAGTTTATGGGGGAGCATTTGTATATGCTATAGTTTATGGGGGAGCATTTGTATATGTTATCCTTTGATAATATGCATTGGTGGTGTTTTGGTTGCCATGTCTTCTATCTCAGGTACTTGTGAGACGACGAATTAAAAAGGGGGAGATTGAAGATGTATGGTGAAGAAGATGATGTAGCAGAGCAGAAGTAGTTCATGAAGTGCGACATGGACTACTGCATCAGAGAGATGGATCATGAGAAGCACGTGTGAAGACAAATGCAAGAAAAGGAAGGAGCCTTTAGTAAAGATATGAAGATATTTATCAAGGCGTGGGAGTTAAGAAAAAAGAGTGAAGAATAAGCAACCGATGAAGAAAAGAAGAAGGTTGTCTTATTCGCTGAAACAGTAAATGGAAAGTTTCCATTTGGGTAGTTTTAGGGTTTTTCTCTCTAGGTATAAAGAGAGAGTCGACTGGGTTGTAGTCGGCTAACACACAGAGAGAGCTTTTAGCAATAGAGAGTTTTTGTACGTCCGAATAAGGAGAAGCAAAGCATCTAGGGGTTAAGGGCTTAAGTGGTTCAGAGTCTGTCTTAGGTCTCTGAACGAGTAAGACTAGCAAACAAGTCGAGGGTTGTCTTGAGCTTGTTTGGTTTATTTCTTTTAAGAAGAACAAGTGTGAGCTTTTAAAAGAATAAATATAGTCGTATTTTTTTTTGGAATTGATTAACCATGTACTACTGTGTGTTCTACATCGCATAGCTTGCTTATCTTACATTAACAATTTGTGACCTTAATCTTAGAGCATATATGCTTATTATTTGCTGGGAACTAATCAAATCAAAATCAGATTACAAATGTACATGGAAAAAAAATAAAACCTTTCTCATTTCTGTATGGTTCGTTAAACAATTTGGTGGATAAGATGTTTCACTAAAATACCCAATAATGGCCTATAGAAGAGAAGCAATATATTTCAGCCCAAATGTAGTTCCATCAAATTTAATTAGCCTCATAAAAGATATATATTTTTTTTTTCGAATAAACCAACAAGGAGTTGGCTTAGTGGCTAAAGATATTTCTATTAGGACTAGGTGATTTTACAATGTATAAGCTGGTTGGTCTTGAGGATGACTGCAATAGTGGAAATTTCGAGGCTTATTCCGAGCCTTATGCGCACACTCCCTCCAGAACTAGAGTCATCCTTTATATATTCCGTTAAAAAATAATCTTATGTACCAGTAGTGCTTTGAACCTGAGTCACAAGAGAACCAACCATCTTATGTTACTAGTTGAATACCAACACCGTAGTATGACTACAATTTTGGATGTCCTATGATCCCAAGAACTCCAAGTACTCCAAAATAAATCAGACTTGAGAACTTGAGTTTTGAAATGTTCATATTTGATAACATTAATTTTTGGTTTAGACGCTAATATTTAAAGTCTATTAAGATTCAAAAATAGTTTAATGATATCTCTTTGTTTGTAATCTTAGCTAGAAGTTCTGAACTAAAACATGATTAACTGAACTTAAAATCTGAGTGAGGAAAATAAACTTATGATTTGAGTAGCTAATTTCACCATTAACTCATATACTTCTTAAAGCGTTTTCTTTAAATCCAACTAGGTGGCCGGCCCGCACCATGTGCGGACATAAACAAATTCAAATTATAGATTAAGTAGTACAAAATTTTAGCAGTAACGGATTTTATATCATAAGATCACCGTCTTTGGGAGAAAGCATCATACACATGAAAATGTTGGTACTCGAATTTTACACGGACGAGATGGAAAAAAGTAACTTCAGTATCAAGAGGTAGTCGTTCCAGTATGCATAATTGCAACGTCCCAAAATAATTTGTGTGTTTAAAAAGATATTTTATTTTCCAAATCTGGAATTAATAGTGTATAGTTTTAGAAGTAACATATTTTATATTATCATTAATTAGAATTGTATTGTATATGTGTAAGTCTTTATTTTAGGTAAAAATATTATTATGTTTTATTTTTTCAAAAAGTTTATGTAGACATATTAAAAGAAAATATAATAAAATTGAAAATATTATCCATAAATTATATCAAATATGAAGTACTTGTCTCGATAATGAAAACAACTTCCATTAGAAACCTGCAAAAAAATGTATTTAATTTTGTAAGCAAGTGGACGTGTTACATAATTTGAAAGATTTATTCTTTTCTATTCTTTGTTGAACAGAAAAAAATATTAAAGTGACATACCATGATCGGAATAGTCAGAAAACTGATTGGAAATGAAATACTATCGATCTTCATACTCATCACTACCCATCTGGCAAATTCCAAAAAATAAATAATTGTAACAGTTTATATATTTTAAAAAATTTATTGGAAAAAATAGATAACAATTACGTACACTGCCTATGAAATATTCTGGAAAACTTGTTTGTAGACAACATTCAATGTTTTTGTCTCCGACTTCCTTTCTTTACCAGTTATTAGGATTTTTAATCCAAATCTCGACTTAACTCTTGAAAGTGCAACGTAGAGCTGACCATGAGAGAACACTGGCCTAGGCAGAAACAAACCAACACTTTTTCGTATTTGACCTTGACTTTTATTGATAGTTATCGCGAAAGCCAATGTAACCGAAAACTGTCTTCGACGCATTCTGAAGGAAAACTTTGTGTCAGGTGGTGTTACAAACATTATAGGAATCCAAACTTTGTCTCTAGCAATATTGTTTCCGGTTATAATTCTACTTTCTGTCACATGGGGAAGTAGTTGAGTAACAATTAGTCTAGTACCATTGCATAATCCATCTGCAACATCCATGTTACGCTAGAATATGTCTTGATAAACTTGTTCAAATGCTTTAATCAATTTCTTAATGTAAGAAATATCGGATCCATTGTTACCATTTAATATTGTGGTTGATTGTTTGGCCGAGAAAATATCTTCATTCTAAGATTATGGAAATCCGATCTTAATCGAGTTGATATTCTACTTTTATAATTTTTATTAAGAATCCAAACTCGATTGAGATGAAAAAAACTGACAGTTATCTTGGTGATATCAATAAAAATTGTAAAAAGCAATGACTCTTTAATGCGAATACGTGACAACACCTGTCAACCACAACCTTTTAGAACTGCATGTCTCGTCCCTCCTGCATGTGTCGTCCCTTCTCCTTTTCTTGCACATATTTCTAGCATCCTCACAACAATCTATATTTATTTTTTTCTAGCACGTACACAACATTTTCATCATGTACAATCACATCATTTTCCAAGAATCATCTTTATAAATGTACGTCCTACAACTTTCAAAATTACTCTCACAAAATTTTCAGCATAAATTGAAATTAAAAACAACCAAAAATAAAAGAAACATTTCAGCGAAGAAAGACACTAAAGTGAAGATGGGAGAAGATTCATCTGTGAACAATTATGACATCATCTCCATCGGTGATTCCTCTGATTCAAACGACGACCACTCCAACTCCAAGCGCACCAACTATTTCAGAAACTTTTCCTTGTCATATTTTGCTGCGGAACCTACCGAAATGCTCGAGCACATGCACTTGAAGGAACTATGTTTGGAGAATGACAACCCTGAGGCACACTATATTGAGGGCATACTTCAATATTTCGTCCAAAACAAAAGATGCAACAACCTCTTTCATCTACACCAATCATCCATTGGAAACTCTAAAGACGGTATGTATCTTTACGGTTTGTTACTGCTTGTATTAGAACGCTTTTGTAAAGGTCAAAAGTATCTGGATAAACTCAATTGGAAAAAAAATCTATCAACCTCCGATCAAATGCTGGGAAAGAGTCAAGAAATCTCTAAGTGATATTCCTTTAGGTATGATTCCAAGATACTATATAGCTATGACCAACCTTGAGGCACTCTGTAAATGCCATAAGGATAACATGGCTGAAGAATGCAATCATGGTTACTACTATCAAAGGCTTAGTCAATTTGTTCAGTTTGCCATGAATAGAGACCACTAAAGGGAGAGTTGTGAAGGTGTATTATCTATGAACGCATGTAAAATTAGTTTAAGATTTCTACATGTTTATTTATCTATTTCGTTCAGTTTTCTAAGTTGCTACTCTTTATGTTTTGCAAGAATTTATTTTACAATATGAATTTCAAGTAACATCTGTCTCATTATGTCAAATGCTGAATTAAATTTGTGTCGTTTTGAAATATTTTCACTTAATTGTGTAAAGTTATGTTCATATATGCCTTGATCATTTGAACTCGAGGACCAAAGCACCCCAAGATCGGTTTGGTTGAAATATGTCTTCTTACACACACGTTTCCTTAATAATGTCCATCATGTAAAATTATATATGCAATGCCCACACAATCTTTATACTTCTTGATGCTCATTAATCTACTTTATTAAAAGAGAAAAAGTTAAATAAACCTACTTATGAAATTCATTTTGGACCCTTTCCTTTTTAAATTATTTGGTCTAACCCTCTATATCTAATTAAGCGTTACATGATTAATGAACCTGTATATATGACCGAAAATTACTCTAACAAAATCCTTGGTTATATTAAACAACTAAACAATCGATGGTCTAACAAGCATTGATTACTTGAAGACTGTTCGAAGATTGTTTTTAATAATTAATATATTTTGATTCATAAAATATTATAAATTTATAACACAAAGCTTATACATATATTGATATTTCTTCTAATACACATCTAGTTCAAAAAGAACAAAAGATAATTGTATACACGAGATACACCAAAAATATATTGTCTTGATCTTAAGAATGTACAAAAGATAAGTTCTAATCTTCAAAGATCAAGTTACCACCGTGTAGTAGAAAGATATTTTAAAATATATATCTTGTACATTACACCTGCAAACAAAAAGGAAACGATGTAAGCTTCGGAAAAAAAACATAACAAAAGAAAGTAAAACAAAGGCAAAAACATACATGCGAATGAAGAAGACCTGACTCAGACATAATGAACACACATGACAAACATGTACGCACGAAGAACACTTACGAACTTCACAAAATAAACAAAAGCCAAAAGATGAATATTAAGCTAAAAAAAAAGAATTTTGGTAAACTTTCCATTTGCTGAAAGTTCTCTTTCTATCTGTTACCTGAGCCTTCTTCTCATGACACAATCTATGAGAAGACATGATTATATGTTGTTGGTGGAGAAAGTCAGAAGTAAGATAAGCTCTTGGACGTTCAGGTCCATCTCTTGGAGCATGATTAATCAGCTACTTAGTTAATAAATTACTCGCCACGTTCAGGTCCTCTCTTGGAGCTGTCATCATTGCAACATCCAGGGCCACGTCTACGTTGTCTAATTGGACGTCCACGTCTACGTCCACTATTTCGATCAGCATTCTGTCCTCTTGTGATAGCTTCAGTCACCACTATGTTCCGTCCTCCCAGTTCACTTCCATTAAGTTCCACTGCCTTGCTGAATCCATCCTCATTCAAATCTAGGAAAGATATCCTGAAAGATTAAGAAAACATATGTTCCATGAGTGTATCATCGTTATCATTATCATTCACCAAAGAAGAGTTACTAATCCCTTAGTAGCTCCAGTCAGTTTATCACAAGGAGTAACAAATTTTGTGATTTCTCCACAAGCACTAAAATGATCTCTCAAGGCAGTTTTTATCTCCAATGTTTCACAACAGATAAAATTTTATAAAATGTGCATCAGATATTTTACACAAATAGCTATTGCAACATGTAGAAGAAATTGGTTTCAAAGAAAGTTGAAGATGAGGATCATACTTCATCTTCACCCATAAACTTGCCGGGTTTTTTTAACCAAAATCGTTTTAACTTGGCTTCCTTCTCCTCTCTGGAAGTTACCATCAGAATTGCTGCAAATATTCCAGAAAAAAAAAACATATCGTCAAACAACCAAAACTTTCACAACATGTTATGTTTGGTAAGAAAAATCACCTGCTTTGTGGAGCAGGATTCGTGTTAAACTCGTCAAGCTTAATCTTGCGGCCTCGTATGATTTACCATTCAGTTTCAATGCCTACATATTCCAAACAACCAATGATACATATTCGATTCCAACACCAATATATAACGACTCCAAAAGTAAAGAATAGCAACTTACTTCCTGAACTGCTTCTACAGAAGCAAACTCAACATGCCCGTATCCCCTAGCAACTCTAACATCTTTGATATTTATGGTATTGTGCAATCAAAAGAGAAGAATGTGTGGATGTAAAGATATCGAGATTCACCTATATATATATACAAAGTGAATGTTCTCAGATTAATAACGCCAAGATAATATTCATACAATAAATAATGAAAGCGTTTAAAGGAAGATATTAAATTGGTATTTTCAT
This sequence comes from Moricandia moricandioides, assembly GCA_905132885.1. Taxonomy (NCBI): domain Eukaryota; kingdom Viridiplantae; phylum Streptophyta; class Magnoliopsida; order Brassicales; family Brassicaceae; genus Moricandia; species Moricandia moricandioides. The sequence goes on from CAJHQQ010000474.1 coordinate 23,272, forward strand.
AAATGATATGATTATGATATGATTATTCTTGCGCATGTTATTTATTTGTAATAAGGAAACTAATTATTACATGCATTAACTAATATTCTTGCGCAAGTAATTTATTTGTTATAAGGAAACTAATTATTACATGTATTAACTAATATTCTTACGCAGGTAATTTATTAACTAATTATGTAAGTCATTTGGAAAGTGATGTTAATTGGTCATTAAATTATGTTTTCCCTTGCAATTAGTATTCAATGGTACTTTCCTATTATATTGAGATCGATAAATTAAAAAATGATAAATAAAATTCAAAAAATCGACCAATCAAATGTCTCAAAATCTTCTGAGAAGTTCTGTATGAGTTACATGTGGCAAAGTGACTTCTTTTTAATATATAGGGGGATCATACTAATATTCTTATGTTAATTCGAATCGTCTCCTGATGTTTGCTTAATTAAATCGAGAGTTATCCAAAATGAATCTGATTAGTGTTTTATTTTAAAGAGAGATGGCTTCTCTATTAGTATCTTTGCTCATAAATTTGTCACGGTACATTTTCAAGCATATCTATTTTTTTACCATTGAAGTCTTACGCTATACAATCTATAACACATAAACATACAAATGCTTTCGAAATCAAGAAAGCAAAGAGAAATTTTTCTTGATTCTTAATCTTCCATCTCAGTGCTTCTTTGTTTCTCTTTCAGCCTAAAAATAAGAGAGGAATCAAGTTTAAAATCTAAAAATATGTAGTGGATCATATATTTATATAAAAAAATAAAAAATAAAAATAAAAATAGAATCAGAAAACTACATACTGCTTTGATTGCTTTCTCAACCGAGTCCCATCCAAACCGATCAACATAATCTTGAACCGATTTTCTAGCATCAAGACTCATCATCTGTAGAACTATTCTCTGTTCATTTGTATAATTGGTTCCTTCTCCAACATGCATTCCAAACTGAACGTATTTTCTTACAAAATTCGAGTAGATGTAAGTTGTACCACTGAATATCGGTAACATAATTTGAACATATTTTCTTTATCAGCAAAAAACCATTTCAATGGTGTTGCATGATTCTTTTTTTGTAGTTTCTCTACAACAGGATAATCTTAACTTCAATACGCGATGATCTTTTCGGGGTTTTAATTCTCTAAGAAAAGAAACAACATTTTTCTTGGCTCGCACCATTGCCATTGTGCGATCAAAAGAGAAGAATGTGTGGGTGTAAAGACATCGAGATTCACCTATATATATATATATACAAAGTGAAACTAATTATTACATATATTAACTAATTATAAGGAAACTAATTATTATATGTATTAACTAATATTCTTGCGCAAGTAATTTATTTGTTATAAAGAAACTAATTATTACATGTATTAACTAATCATAAGAAAACTAATTATTACATGTATTAACTAATATTCTTGTGCAAGTAATTTATTGGTTATAAGGAAACTAATTATTACATGTATTAACTAATATTCTTGCGCAAGTAATTTATTAACTAATTATGTAAGTCATTTGGAAAGTGATGTTAATTGGTCATTAAATTATGTTTTCCCTTGCAATTAGTGGGATCGATGAATTAAATGGTGTGATCGATTTTAGTGGTACTTTCCTATTATAGTGGGATCGATGAAAATTAAAAAAATGATAAAGAAATTCCAAAAAATCGACCAATCAAATGTCTCAAATTCTTTTGAGAAGCTCTGTATGAGTGACATGTGCCAAAGTGACTTCTCTTTTAATATATAGAGGGATTAGTCTTTTAGAAACCTAGAATGCACATGAAATAAAAATTTCTTATTTTTTAATATATAGAGGGATTAGTCTTTTAAAAACCTAGAATGCACATGAAATAAAAATTTCTTATTTATATGATTAGCCAACAGGGAGCTACATGAGCTGCTAATCAACGGTTAACTAATGATAATGTGGGAAAAAAATATGCTGTGCTTGACATAATTGACTGTATTCTCAGGATAACCAAAAGTATCAAGAAGACAATAGCATCTAGTGAGAGATGTGAAGCTATATATTGACCTACTTGCTCCTTGTAGTGAATGTTTGCTAAGCTCATTCACGAGTGAGTTGTTCGATGTCGCTTAAGAACACTACATTTGTGTAAGACAATCTCGAGTGTATTTTCTTATTCTACTTTAAAATTTCAGGAACTTTCTAATAAATATGAGATATGTTCTAATGTATTTTTTTTTTATAATAGCAATCAAAATTTGACCCATGCACCAGCATAGATGTTTATTTTAATAGAATAGACTAGATTCTGACCCGCCCTTCAAAGATTGGGTATATTTTTGATTCGTGCTTAAAAAGCGTGACACTAATATTTTTTGTTGAAAAAATTATTTTATATAATGAAATTATGGTTTTTAATAAATTATATATTTTAATTTTTATGAAATTTATCTTAAATTTATTTTATATGTTTTTTTGTTATTTTAAGTAGGACTAATTTTTGAAGATTCCAGATAATTCTGACATGTATTATGATTTTATTTATTTACCCGTTGTTAAATTTATTTCAAACTGATTTTATTTTTAATATTTTGAATTAAATAAAATATTTTATTATATTAACCTTTCATATTTTGATAAAATTCATTTTGTGTGTGTTTAAACTTTTCTATAATTTTATTAAATTCAGTTTATATGATTTAATGTTTTTATTTTAGATAGAAATATTTTTAAGGATTTCAGATAATTTAGACTCGCATTATGGTTTTGTTGATTTAATCATTTGTTATTTCAACTTAATTTTATTTACGTGATCTATTTTAATAAATATTAAACTAATATAAATAATAATTACTAATAAATAATTAATGAGTGATTAAATCTTAAAAGTACTATCTATACCTTATTATTATTCAAGGAACTACTGTTTAACATAAAATTATTAATATAGATAATAATTATTAAAAACTATTAATTAAATGCTATTATTCTATATTATTACGTGAAATCTAATTTATATTTAATTTTCACTCACATATAATGTATTCGTGAATTCTAGTTACTATAAATAAGAGTTATGGATTCCTAGAATATAGTAAATAAAAAGGAGGGGTTGTAAATTAAATGTCGAAAGTTAATTATTATTAATAGAATAAATAAATAATTAGACATAACATGTATCAATATTTAAAAAGTGGCTGTATTTATTTAGATGCAGTTATTAAATAATTAGTTGGACATAACATTTATCAATAGGTCATGATCATGTTTTAATAGAATAGATATATGAAATTCTTCAAAATACAAATATGTGATGGTTGCAAAGATGGATGTTTGTTTACGATTTGTAATATATAATATTTATGATAGATCGATGGTTTTTAATTGTTTGTAATTTGCTGGTTACTCATACTGTGGTTGGATACTAAACCAATCAAAATGATATGTTATATAACGTATTGGTCAATTAGTAACTTTTAATTACATTAACCATATGAATGTATTTATTTATAAATTAAAAATCAATTAGTATGTCTATGTATATTGATCAATCTACATTTCCAAATAATTTTTTTTATTTCAAATAAAGTTCATTTATGCTTTAATAAAATAGATGGATATGTATCGAAGTTTTTATTTTCTTCTATGTTTATTTTTGAGGGAAATATTAATTGAAAATTTAATTACTAAATTCTTGTAATTCACACACACACATACCCACACACAAACACACACACACACACACACACACACACACACATATATATATATATATATATATATATATATGTGTGTGAGCGTGAATAATATTAATCATCAAATATTTTACCATATATTTGAAAATAACTTTATATTTTTTAATAAATAATTATATATTTTTAATTTTATGTGAAATCAAATAATAATATACATGAATATACAATATTTAAATTTTGTATGTTATATTTTAAATAAATATGTTTAATTTTATTGTAAAAATTAGTTAAAGAACTTTCAAAATAGAAAATAATAGTAAGTTTGGTGAGAGAATAATGGTAAGTTTGGTTATAAAATAATCTAACAAAATAAATGATTTATACTTGATTAATTAATAATTATTAAATCAGTGTCATAAGTTATCATTAATAGGAAGAACGGAATTTTTTTGCGCGGGATGAATGTTGTATATACACAATATTTTTACATATTATTATCTATATTTTTGTTACATATTCTGAAATAATAAACATACTGAAAAATTTAGAAGTGAAGAAATATCACATATATAATTAAATTGGAGTACACATAAATAAAAAAAAATCCCTCTTATCTATTTATAATAAATCGTATTGGCAAATATATCAAAAGAAGCGTTTTAATTATTTTTGTGCTATATAAAAGATTTAAATAATATATTTATAAATTATATATATATATATATTTTAAATATCTATTAAATGAGACTTCATATTCATATGATATTATAGTCACTTATATCTTGTTATAATAAAAAAAAAGTGAAACCATTAATCAAAATATTTTTAGTGAGAGACTTTTAACAGTTTGAATAATTTATATTATTATTTTTTAAATAAAATACAACATATAAACAATCTAAAATTTTAATATATGATTACTGTGATTTTTAAATTTCTCTTTATAATATAAAATTAAATCTAAATGTTGGAGGATATTCAAAATTTTATTAATCAAAATCGTTATTCATTAATTGTCATATATGTTAATAATATTAAGTAATTCTGTAATTTTTGTTTAAAGAAAAAGTGAAAAATATTATTTTGTACACTACTAATCAGTTTACTTAGTTTAATAAAAAATATAATATATATTTAAAAGAATCAACATATTTTTCTAAAGATTCTAAAAATCAACTAAGTGATAGTGGTTAACTTAAATGTTGTAATGCTCCTCAATTAATATATAAGAGATATCTTTATATAGAGAGTAAAATATAAAGTAAACTACTTCTTCTTTTATGAATAGAGAGAAAATAATCGTCTATATTTTAGAAGAAAAAAAAAAGAGATGAATTGGATAATTGTACTTCTAAATGTTGTTGTGAAAAAAAATATAGATAAATTGGAGATGTTCTATGACTCTGCTTGCTTGATGAACAACCATTTACATAGGTAATAAACTTTAACTAGGTAGAGACCCGCGCCTTGCGCGGAGTGAAAGTCTTAGAAGTAATATAATGTACTTTATATTTTTGTGCATAGTTTAAAGACTCCATTACATAAATCTATACTAATAAAAGGGAGCTTTTGAGGCTCCAGAGAGCGTCCACATCCGCGTAAAATCTTTCTTCCAGAAAATGCCATGTGACATTAAAAATAGATAATGTATGTAAAAAATATAATAAAGAATAAGTAAATATATTCAAAAATAGAAATATTACATTAAACATCTATAGTAATATTATCACTTAAGTAAATATATTCAGAAATAGAAATATTACATTAAACATCTATCTTAAAACGTAAAAAAAAAATTAGTAAGTAATATACAATATAATAAATGGACATATACAATTTTTAAAATTAAAATACTACATTAAACAATAAAATGACAATATAATAAATGGACATTTAAAAAAAATGAAAATCTATACTAATAAAAGGGAGCTTTTGAGGCTCCATAGAGCGTCCGCATCATCATAAGCTCTTTATTCGAGAAAATGACACGTGACATTAAAAAATAAATAATGTACGTAAAAATAAATAAATAAAAAATAATTAAATATATTCAAAAATAGAAATATTACATTAGACATCTATAGTAATATTATCAAAGTAAATATATTTAGAAATAGAAATATTAGATTAAACATATATAGTAATATTATCATTTTATATAAAAAAATAAATAAAAGTATACAATATAAGAAAAAAAAAAAAGTAAATATACAATTTAAAAATGGAAAAACTACAATAAAATTTATCTTAAAATGTAAAATATAATACTACAATATTAAGAAAAGAAATAATAAGTAAATATACAATTTTAAAATAGAAATACTACAATAAACATTTATCTTAAAATGTAAAAGATAATAATAAGTAATATATGATATAGGAGATGTATATATACAATATAAGAGAATCTAAATAATAAGTAAATATATAAAATTAAAAAAATAGAAATATTACATTAAACATCTATCTTAAAATGTAAAAAAAAATAGTAAATATATTTAGTATAGATGTTAAGACGTCACATGGTATAAAAATAGATAATAAATAAATATATAATATAAAAAATAAATAAAGAATAAGTAAATATATTTAGAAATAGAAATATTACATTAAACATTTATAGTAATATTAGCATTTGATATAAGAAAAACAAAAAATAAATAATAAGTAAATAAAGAATACAATAAAAAAATAAAAAAAAATAAAAATATCATATTAAAATAAAAAATAAGTAAATATACAATTCATAAATAGATATATTACATTAAATATCTATCATAATATTATTATTTAAAATAGTAAAAACACAAATTAAATAATAATAAAATATAGAATATAAGAAAAATAAATAATAATTAAATACATAAAATAAGAAATAGAAATATAAAACAAGAAAATTAGAATAAGTAAATATACAGCATAAGAAAAAATAAACAATAAGTAATTATATAATATAATAAATGAAAAAAAAACTAAATTACACTTTTATCTGAAAATGTTTAGTAAAATAAATAATAAGTAAATATGCAATAGGAAAAATACAAATATTATATTACACATCTATCGTAACATTATAGTAACTAAATATATAACATAAAAAAATAAATAATCGGTAAATATATTACATTAAAAATAAATATAAGAAATATATTCAATATAAGAAATAAGTAAATATACAAAATAAAAAATAATAAGTAAATATACAATATAAGAAATAGAAAAATACGTTAAAATCTATCTAAAAATGTATATTAAGTAAATAATAAGTAAATATACAATATAAGAAATTGAAATATTACATTTAACATCTATCGTAATATACCATAGATATAAAATCAAGAAAATTAGAGTAAATAAATATACAATATAATAAACAATAAATAATAAATAAATATGAAATATAAGAAATAAAAAAAAACTACTTTAGACATCTATCGTAATATTATCATTTAACATAAAAACAAGAAAATTAGAATAAGTAAATATGCAATAGAAGAATAAATAAACATACAACATAAGAACAATAATATTACATTAAACATCTATCATAATACTAGAATAATATACAATAGAAAAAATAAATATACAATATAAGAAATAGAAAAACTACATTAAGCATTTATCTAAAAATGTGTAGTAAATATACAAAATAAAAAATATAAAAATTACATTAAATATTTATTATAATATTATTATTTGATATAAATAAATTAGAATAAGTAAGTATATAATATAATAAAATAAATAATAAGTAAATATACAATATAAGAATATTTATATAATTAATATTTGAAATCAAAATAGTTCTGCGCGTAGCGCGGATTAATCCCTAGTATGGTTAATATGTAATGTACAACAATCATACGCATGAACTTATACGCATATAGGAAGTAGCATTGAAAAATAGTTAGATTCTACATAATATTTTCATTGCAAAATGTTGGACCTAATTTATTTTATATGGACCAGAATTGTAACAAATTACATGGGATAAGAATAATTAACGGGCTATTGTAGTGGAGAACAAATTATTGGCCCTAAACCATTTAAAAAAAAACAGTTAGTAAATGTAATCTACCAACAGCTAATTTGTCAAACAAACAATTGCAACACATCTCCAAAAATCTTCTAAGAAAAGGGGATTAAGGTTTCGTCGAAGAAACCAATCCAATCATATTACTCAGAATTTTCTGTGATTCTTACACACATGATTCTTCATCTATCTCATTATTTCATGTATTTAGAACAGTCAAGGAACTTCATATAAAGTCACAAGATTTATGTGTTACAATTGGGTGCATGTCCTTTCTCTACTCCCTTATTTCATAATCAGAAAAGGTAAAACAAAAGTGTATTTAAATAACAAAGGTAATTTGCGATTCAATAGTTGCTGATCTTTCTTAAACAATAGTTACTCAGTTTCCTTCTGTTTTAGTCTTTATCGGATGGTAGATAGATATTGTACAATCAATATTGATTTCAAACTGACAATCTCGAAGAATTACGATAACATATTGCTTTTGGTGAAACGTATCATAAGAAAAAAAAGTATGAGTACATACATGCATAGCAGAACTAATAGCTTCACCAAACAATACTATCTATTACGGAAGGTAACAAACAATTTTTTTTTTACATTTTTCAAATTAAAAATCAGATTAATCGCAGCCATCACCAATTAGGTCGGGTATAAAAACAATTTACTTTTTTTTTGTTTGGAATGAGTATATGAATAATCCAGTTGTTCCTTTTTCTCTTATATAGAATGTAAAGTAAACCTAGAATTAATTACAAAAAAATATGGAATTAATATTAAACATAGATTGTCAATTACTCTAAATAAAAGAATATTGACATAAAGAAATTGTACATTAATATTAGCCTTATTTGAGTATAAAACGTTAATTTTCATTGATTCGCTTGAGTAAACTTACCAAAACTATAACTATTATTACTAAATCTAAGTGATTGCCTTGTACAAAAAGTATGTCATTATTAATATAACATATTTGCTTTTTTAAATATATTGAGAATAAAGAGCGTATTAATTATATGCATTACGTCTTATATGGAAGATATATATTTATTTTTAATATTGAGGATAAAATCATAGTTCTTTTTTTAAAGATAACATTATAAATATAAATTCAGATTCATATTTTCACTTTCATGTTCTCTACAAAACATAACTCAAGATCACATGAGTATTTTAAAACTCATATATAATTTAATACCAAATAATGGTTATTGATCAAACAAAACACATCAATGATTAAGTCCTTAACCACAAATCTAAATGGCCTAAATAACTACACCACTGGTGCTCTGGCACATAAGACCCTTTCATTAATAAATTAAAGGAATGTGTTTTGTAAAAGGTTCAGTAAAGCTTTCTACATGGTCGCTATTTTTAACAGCTATATCATGCAAAATGGCTTTGAGCAGAATAATAAATCAAAATTGTCGTATTGTAGGTACAACTTTAATATGGGATTCACGGACGCATCATTACTTGACGATGGTGTTGGTCTTATCAAATAAAGTGAGAATCGGTTTGGGTATGTTGTAATAAATTTATCGGTTATTAAGAGTGAACATAGGACTATCGTTACATTTAAGTATAAATAATGTGGGACAAAATTATTTAGTCTAGTGGCATTAGTTGTAAATTTTCTAGTAATAAAAGGGTATTTAAATAACTTGGTTAAGAATGATTGTGAGCTTGACACATCATCAAAATGGCATAAATGTAAATAAATTATATATTGAAGGTTACTCTTTTAAATGATTCTCAATTAATAAGAAAGGGGTTATATTAAAGTTTTGTTACTTTAGTATTTAAGACAACATCTAAACTGTTAGCAAGTTTATTCATTATAAAAAATCTCATACTTTCTCATAGTACCGTACGATTTAAAAAAATGGACGGTTTAGATGCAATCAATGGATCCCACATCAGACGAAGCTTCGAGGAAACTTCATTCTTTGTCTCTTTCTCTCCTTTACTCAAATCCTATAACTTTAACATTCCCAGCTACATTCTCACAACTCTTCACCATCTCTCTCTTTCCAAAAATCTGAACAAAGAAAAAAAAAAGAAAACTCATTTCAAGTTTGATCAAGAAAACCAAGAACGATGGTTAAAGACAGGAAGATCGGAATAGCGATGGACTTCTCGGAGAGCAGCAAAAAGGCACTCAAATGGGCCATCGACAACTTAGCTGACAAAGGAGACACACTTTACATCATCCACACGTTACCAACCTCTGACGCTGAGTCTCGTAACGCCCTCTGGCTCGAATCCGGTTCTCGTATGTCTCTTTTTTTTTAATCCGGTTTTGGAATTTTTTTTGCAATTGAAATATCGGTCTAATCCGGTTTTAACTTGATGTTGTTGCAGCTCTTATACCGTTGGCTGAGTTTAGGGAACCGAAGATTATGGAGAAATATGGTGTTAAAATCGACATCGAATGTCTTGACATGCTCGACACTGGTTCAAGGAAGAATGAGGTTCTTTAAATATATATATATTTTTTAAATTCTTGATTTTGATCCAAATACAATTTTTTGTGATCTTTTAATTGATGGTTTGGGTATAATAGGTGGATGTAGTGACAAAACTATACTGGGGAGATGCAAGGGAGAAGCTGATTGATGCTGTTAAAGAACTCAAACTGGATTCTATTGTCATGGGAAGCAGAGGACTCAGTGCCCTTCAAAGGTTTCTCTTTACTTTTTATTTATTTCATAATTCCATATTGTGTGAAGTATTATTCTGTATACGCATATTATAACTTGTGAGATAATAGGTTGATTAGTTTAGTTAATTATTAATGACAAATCTTTCATATAGACATTTTTAATTTTTCTAAAATAGCCATGAAAAATGATCAAAATATTTTTTTAAAAATTTTAAATCTCATTTTCAAAACTTCACTTCATTACTCTAAAACTCTAAATTAGATTAGTTAACCTTAATGTATAAATGATAATTTATAATTTTAATAAAATTTATTTTTGTGATAAAAATTTAAAAAAGTTATTCTAGATTATTTCTCAATTGTGAGAGTTCGTTTATGCTTAACATAATCTTATCTATTAAAAGAGAAGTACAAAAAAAAATCTACTAGGCAAAAGTCATAGTAGGACCATTTCAATGATTTATTATTATGACATTTTTTATTATTTATTTTAATTAAGCAAATATATATACCTTTAAAATCTTAATGAATCAATTTCAATTATAAATTTAATTATTTTTAGTTCAAACAAAATCGGTTAAGGGAAATCTAACAAAATTTAATTAAAATATTTTAATATTTTTATAAAATAGTGCATTATTTAATGTGAATCAATTTCTCTAACAATTTTGTCAAGTTACCAATCACACTTTGTCACTCATTTTTTATTTTATGTTTAACATAAAACTAGAATGGTTTAAAATAAATAATTTTTCTTAAATTATCTCCGATCATCACACTATTTTATCAAACACTAATTCATTGGAGAATTTTTTTTTATTAAAACTAAGCGTAGTTTAGATATCTTTTAAAATTATTATTTTCATTTATTTAAAATTACTTTTAAACATACATATTTTAATTAAATATGATTAAATAATTATATATAAAAGAAAAAAATAATTTTTAAAATTTTAAATACAACAATGTCGTTATTTTAGGCATCTTCTCTATTAAAAGAGAAGTACAATTTTATCTACTATAAAAGAGTCATACTAGGTCTATTTTAGCAATTACATCTATTTGATTATTACATTAGTTTATTAAATATAAAATATTTCTAATATTTTATATAATTATTAGGATATTAATAATAAATCAGTTATAAGAATTTATGTTATAAAAATACTAACAAGATCGTACTAAGATTTTTAAATATTTTTAGGTGAATACATTCATTAATTTAGTAATAAGTAATGTAATATTTTTATAATAAAAATAAAATTTTATTATATAAACATATTCTATCCTATTTTTAGAGATTTTATAAGTATAATCTATATTATATTAAATTGGAAGTAATATATGAAGGAAATATAATTTTTTTTGAATTGGTACATTAACATACATTTCAAAATTACAATTAATAAAATGAAAAATTACCCGCACGAATGTGCGGGTTAAAATCTAGTTTGTTATTTAAAAGACAATTTCAAATAACATTAGGTTCTTACAATATTTTCCTATTAGTCTTCTAAATCAAATTTCAATTCCTTTTTTGTTGGTTAAGAGAATTGTATTTAGATGAAGAACAAATTAAATAAATAAAGCTTCAAGGACAGTGACTGCCCACCGAAAGTGGATAAGGTCACGGGAAAACGACAATTAATCTGATCTATTTAGATTTTTAGAGAATCTGATCAATGTTTACACTTGCACACATATCTTTAACATACTTGTATCTTTACTTATTTCTCCTGAATTTTCCTACGGTGAAGTGTATCAACAGTTAACTTTTATTTTGTTTAGTTTTATACCGTTGGTTTCTTTCTATTTTATGCAAGTGTGAGATGAAATTATTCCCGGAGTGTAAATGGCTAACTAGTTTAAATATTGAAACAGGATAATAATGGGAAGCGTGAGCAGCTTTGTGATCGACCACGCGCCTTGCCCTGTCACCATTGTCAAGGATGACTAAAAAGAGCCGTTTCTTATCTCTTGTGCTCTACCAAAATAATGTCGCAATTTATGTTTTTAATAAAAAAAAAACATTTTCTTTCCATAGTAATTGTCGACACACAAGCAAAAAATAGAGAGATTTTTGCTATATATATATATATATATATGTGTGTTTTTGTTTCTTTGCTAATTATTCAAGTATTTTCAGTGTGTTTTGCTGGAACCGCTCCATGTGATCTTCACATGATCATACGATAGGATCCGCTAAACAATTGTATAAGATCCAAAAAAGTTTAAATGAGCTCGCGCTAGAGATTTGACACGAAAAGTTGTTGGATGCCTTTGCAATGGTCATTGATGGAGACAAATATTAGAAAATTTAGGATCGCCTAGCTATTTTTCCACATGAGTCATATAGCATCAAATATCCATTAATTTTTATCTATAACCTTAAAACGAAAGTTTTAGACTTAATTTTTTAATTTCCTTCTATCGAATTAATTGGTTTAATGTTCAAACCCGGTATATGATGTAAGCCAAACCCAAAGTAAACCATGGAACACAAAACTGACCGAACCAAAACCCGACCCATTTACACTTTGACACCTTAAAGCCTTCTCTTTTTTTTTTGGTGCAATGTGAAAACCTTCTCCTTAAAACCCCCAAATCGCAAAAAGAAAAAAAAATCAGTTAGAACCATAATTCAACAAATTATAATTAGGTATCTAACTAAAAAAAAAAGTTGACCATGATATTCAACATATTATATGAAATATATGTCAAAATACCTTTTGTAAATGACCGGTTAATTTTTTTTTCTTTCTCCTCCTCACAGATCGATGCTCTGTTATGACAAATACTTATATTTGTGTCTCTTCTTTTGTTTCTATTTTAGCAACTAATATTTCTGTGTTATCTTCTCCTCCAATGGTGTTTGTTATCGGTAACTGTGCTAGAGAAACCAAAAAGCAATTGTCTTCATCCTCTTGTTTTTATAGTCTGTTTTAGTTATGGAGCTTGTGCCATTGCATATCTCAGAATATTATGTAAAAATAGTGGTGAAAGTGTTGATGGTGGACCGGTCAATATTTGTCATTGTATCAGGAAAAAGAAAAGTATGTAGAAGATGTTTTACCGTCCATACTATATTTAGTGAGAATAAATTATAGTATAGTATAGTATAGTTTAATATTACAAAATATAGTATATGAATTTCAGCCTTGTATTTTATTTAAAATATTATAAGTAAATATTATATTTTATTTTGGAGTTTAGGGTTTAGTGAATATGATTTAAAGTTTAGTATTTAAGGAGAAGGTAGGGATATGATCTACAGTTATATTATATATAAAATTTCTATATTATAACTTTATGTATATAAATAGAATGGACAATGTACTATTATGTACTATTTGTATAGGGTCTATACTATGTATTGTACATGAAAAATAAAGTCTTCATTTATTTTGTATCATCGTTTTTTTTACTGTTGACATCATTATTCTTTTCTGTCATGTTTAAGAAATGGAGTTTATATATGTAGTAATTAATTGAGTGATGTTTGTTATATGCGTAATTTGACTTCCCATTATGTTATAAGAATAAAAAAATGATGATTCGTCGACTATATTATATCCAGCGAGAGAAAGTTTTATTACAATACAATCATGTTTTTATAGCCACATATGGGTTGAGGTTTGGGTCAACATTAACTTCTTACATACAAGTATAGATATTTCATAATTTCTCTAATAAGTACTATACTATTTATTTTGTTCCATTCTATTTGGGTTTATGGTTGATATTTGGGTTTAGGGTTTATATTTAGGGTTTAGTATTTATGGTTGGAGTTTGGGTAATGTTTAGTATTTAGGGATTGTGAATAGAGATTTAAGCATATACTTCTTCGACGATATGAAATAAAACACTCAATGCATATTTATGAGTTTAATAAACTTGTGGATGGCTCCTTGTTCTTTCATGTGGAATATATATTATAGCTTATATTTGAGTTTGGGTTTAGATTGGGATTTAGGGTTTAATATATAGGAGTTGGGGTTTGGATAATGTTTAGTAGTGTGTATTGTGGGTGGGGTTATATCCTATACTATTTCAACGATATAGAATAGAACACTTAGTGCATATATATGTGGCCAATAAACATGTGATGTGGATAACTTATTGGTATAACCGGATGAATAATGGTATAAATGTTAGTTTTTACATTATGTCAAAATCATTGTCATTTACTTAATTTTCACTCTAAAATTGGTTATTCAGCAAAAAAGCCCTTCTAAAAATAGATTTCATCTTCAAAATTGTATCCAAAACCTCTTCTTCCAAAAGATTGGCACATATAGATGCAAAGAGCACTGAGATCAAAATCAATGGTGGCTAAAGGTTCGTCGAAGATCAAAGTCAAGAAATGGTCGAACTGATCATCTTCTTGTCACGGATTGGACCAACTGATCACTCAAGAAAACAAAGGTCACCACTAAATATGGATTCATCCCACTCATCATCATCATCGTTGGCAATAGTCATACCAAAGCCTCACCTTTTGATCTTGACAATGTTTAGTGCTTTATTTCCCCAAATATGTTCTGTTTATATATATAAAAATTATTAAGAATATCATAAGTAGTATCATTTTGTAAAAATACATACTATCAAAAATATAATAACATTTGAATTTACACTTTAATGATTATTTTTTAGGATTCAGTGTTAAATGAATGATGTTGAGTTTCTAATTTTTCTATTAGTATTTTGAAAAATTAATTAATTCTATTTTCATCAAAAAATTTAAAATATTTTTTAAAATAATCATTCATTAAAATTAAATTTGAAAAGTGGTATTAAACTTATGGTAGAAATAAAATTTCTCATATATATGAAAATTGATTATTTTGTTTGTTTCTAAATCTATATAACTCAAAATTTCGCTCGTTTTGCAAATTTGCTTTGAAACAATACATCAATAAACAAAATCAATATTCACTTTCAAATGATCTATGAAGGAAAAAAATGATTATTTTGTGTTTGCAGAAGGCTACTACTTTATATTCAGTCACTCTGCATCAATTGATTGAATATCTTCAATCATTTTCACAATTTGAACTATGTAAGGTCGTTCTTTGTTGTTTCACAGAAAAAAAATCTCCATGTCAAATACTTCCTATGTCCACTCTCCCATATTTTGTAAACTTCCACCGACTAACGCCATTGATATCTGTCGACTTCTCTTCCAAATCAACTAGATCTCCACTGATTTCATTTCCCAGGGCTCAACGATTTGAGAATTTGTAAGTTTTAGGGATTTTAGTCGGATATAGTTTTGGGTCACATTTTTATTATGCTTCTGGTTTTTAATCAGGTCTTAATGGGAATTTTTGGTTAATTATCAATTTTAAGTGGTTTACGGTTCGACCTGAAATAGTAAACCAACATTAATTACGGTTCATGGGTTGATAGATTTCGAACTTTAATAACAAGGGGAATTATGAGTAGAATTATATTTTCACGGAGAAATAAATATGAAACTTTTTTTTTGGGAGACATATAGACAGATGTAATAGTTTGATACACATTTGGTGTTATATGATATTTTTTTTGAAAAAGTATTCGGCGATCTGAAAATTTCTAAAGAAAAATTCCAAAGTTTATAAAAAAAATGCAGACAGAAAAATAATAATTTCTTTATATATTTATACAAATTTTGAATTGTATCAAAAATTTAAAACATATGGTCTTCACTTCATAACATAATACCAACAATTACTAATTTATAAAAAAATACAAATACAAATAAATTAGGCGGAAGCAAATGAAGGATAAAGAAGCTGGGCCTGTGGATACGGAGAATACTATTGGGCCATATTCTTTTTAATCTAAACATGCTCTAATAACAATAACAGACTGCAAGACTTTGAGATTACGAAAAGAAAATTCTAATATAGTGGGAGAACGAATGATGAAAATAGCTTTGGGTAAAAGCTTAATAACGTCTTCTTGTTAAGAATATATTGTGATGTCGATTATAGAAAATCTTGTTCACCAAGATTTACTTGTACTTCTTCTCCAAGCTAAACCCCTATATTGTATCCCTATATAAAGAGTTCATTATTCATGGAATAAGACACACTAATTCCTCTCTTCTCTTCTCTACTTACAACACGTTATCAGCACGAAGTTTTAGCGATCTTGAGCTAATAGGTATAAATTTTTATTATGTTATATTTTTAGTCTATATTCAATCCTTCTTCAAATCATGCTTGTTATCAATTCATGGTTTGTAAGAAGGAATTCATACACAGTATGAGCTTAGGAGCTTT
Source organism: Moricandia moricandioides (assembly GCA_905132885.1). Lineage (NCBI taxonomy): Eukaryota > Viridiplantae > Streptophyta > Magnoliopsida > Brassicales > Brassicaceae > Moricandia > Moricandia moricandioides. Next base: position 39,915 of record CAJHQQ010000474.1, read on the forward strand.
AGTCGACAATATTGATCTATCCTTGTTTCAAGGAAAGAAAATCATTCGATTAAAAAGAGATCTTGTCGATGTTTCTAAAGCTAATGCTCAAAAGTATGTGTTCTCTTTATTAATCATATGTAATGCTTATATTTTATTATTAAAAGTAATCATATTACTGCATAATACATTATTTATTTTCTTATAGAGTTACTATGATGCTTCTTCATTTAGTAACAAGTTTAACTTTTAACACTTTACACATACATAAGTTTGATTTTGACATATTTTTATATGTAGGTTGTTAATTCACATTTATTCATCATTGCATATTGACAACTTTGATTTATAATTACTAATTAAAATTTATTCATTGATCGCATTCACTGTTAATGAACATCTTATATGCATTTATACTTGATATTTTATGCGATAAATAAAATATACATATTGGATTCATAGGTTAATAATTATTTACTAGATTTGATAAGATATTGCACGTAGGTTTAATATTTAGGACTGAGTGCATGTAATATATATGAATGCATATAATATAGTAATAGTGTTACGGTTGAATGCTTGTAATATATTATTTACATATATGAGCACATACAATATTGTAAAAGTCTTATGGTTGAGTGCATGCAATATAGAAAAAAAAAATCTTTTTAGAAAACGAAGTCGGTTTGTTCGAGATATATAACTTTTAAATATATCTTATTATTATTGTTTATTACCATTGTGTATACGAGAGTTTTAAGTTTAAGGTTTAACCTTAAAAGATCCATAAGTTTTGGAGAACAATCCAAAGAAAGGTGTAATCACTTGAATATGATTACCTAAAGCTCATTATGTGTTTTGCATCTAAAGATTACAAGACCTACGGTCTGTAAATAAAGCCCAACTATGTTGGATGCTAAGTTTAAAAATAAAATATTCCTAAAGAGAATATCAATGATGCAAAGATATTGTAGAATAAATCTTTTTACACAAATTAAGTTGTCCAACAGACAAATGCTTGAGAAAAGAGATTAAATAAGCTTATAGCTATGTTTTGTCTCCTTGAGACTAAGAAAAACAATGAGCTATTGAAGTACGATGATAAATCACGTCTAGTTGATTAGATCTATTCTTTTGAAGAGAATATGATTTTTTATACTGAGAAAGAAAATCCACACAGATAAGAATGGTCAAGAAAATAAAAGTAAAAGTGACTGTAGACGTGAATGTGGATATATATATGGTTATGATCAAAGGTCAAAACCAAAGAGTTTCTTTATAGAACTCATATTCTCACTTGAAATTGAGAAAATAAAGATGGTAATAAAGTGAAGATATTCATTCATATAAAGATGAAAGAAAATTATTGTGAGTACCTTACAAGGTAATAAAGTTTATATAATGTTCAAGAAGAGGATGTATATTAATACTCTAGAAGAGTACATAAATACTCCATAAGAGTACAGAAATATTAATGTATCTTCAGAAGTCTCAAAAGTAAGAATGATCTAAGAAAGAATACATGACCCTAATAGGGTATATTATTGATTCTAATATGAGATTTAATTCAAGATTGATAAACCTATAGTGTTATCATCTTGAGGGGAAGAGTTAGAGAATCTCATATTTTATAATAAGTGGAACATCTAGAAGATTTTCTAACTAAACTGAGATTGATGAATCTTTCTTAAAGTAAGTCCATAAAATTTTGAGACAAATATAATTCTGAGATAGTAAGGAAATGTTAAATTCATTTCAATTACAAATATTCTTAAGGCTCTAAAAGTTATTTAGAGAATATAAACATCCTTTATACATTGTACTACACAAAGATTAATGTAGTGGAGATAACTATATAGTAAACGAGAAGTTTACAAAATACTTGGCATGAACCAGTTAGACCATTTTGGTTCAGTAATGATGCGAAAAGATATTTTAAGATTTATGCGGAATAGTCATTGAAGAACCAGAAGATTCATTATGTTGCTTGCTTACAAAATAAAATATTAATACAGTTTTCACCAGCCAAAAGAAGTTATTGGCATGAATAAATGAGATGTTGGTGGACTGATCACCCACTATGCATCTTTATAATATTGGTGAATTCACTTCTTAAAGTCTTTGAAGACTATGGCAAATTCACTGGGATAAGTGCTAAACATTTTGAGCAACATTAGTTTGCATCAAGCCAATAAGTAATCACTAGTTCTCCCCACATTAGTATTGGGTCAGAAACCAACCATTTCATCTAAGAATGTTGGATGTGCGATAGACATCCTAGTTGCTCCACCACAAAGCTTTAATTAAGATGAGTTTTCAAAAGAGGTTGGAAATATATGTTGGATATGAATCTCCACTGATACTTAAGAATGTAGAGCCATCCTTGAAGAATATAAGTAAGGCTCGATATGAATGCTAAAAGTGAATTAGTATTTCCAACATAAGGGTGAGAAAATAAACAACTGAAAAAGTAAATAAGTTGATATGAATTATCATTGATCCTCGGACTAAAGAAAATGTCAAAAAGATAATTCAATTAGAGCTTAGTAAAGCATTTGCCAGACATATTTACTGACCCATATAAATAGAGTGATCAAGTCACAATATCAGCTGTAAATGCTCTAATAAGAATTGATGTTCTAGAATAATAAGATCAAACTGCTAGCCACAACTAAAGTGTGGTAGACATGTTGGTTCCAGAGATAAAAATCCTCGTAAATGAAAAGGAGCATAAATAAATAATGGTCAAGAGGAAATATAGTCTTCGAATGATCTCCAGAAGAGACATTAAACATGACTGAAAGAAATTCAGGTACCTGAGACATGATAACACTCAATAATTTATGTCATGTATAAAATAAAATGGAACCGATTTGCAAATCGACGTCGATGATATTTATGCATGCAAAGTAGCAGTTGATATGATGAATGAGAAAGAGGATCATGAAACAAAGTCTATTGAAAAATGTATACAATGAAATGATTGGCCAAATCAGAAAGAAATAATAAAAAAATATATATATATATAAATTCTCATGAAAGCGAGCAGTACTTGGACCAGTAGTCCATACACCAAAAGGTGTAAAACCAGTGGGATATAAATGGGGTTTTTGTGCGAAAGAGAAATGAAAATAGTGAGATTGTGAGATACAGAGCACGTTTAGTTGCACAAGGATTTTCACAAATACCTGGAATTGATTATGAAGAGACATACTTTCCTGTGGTGGATGCTACTACATTCAGGTTCCTTATCAGTCTGGCGATAAAGGAAAGACTTGATTTACGCTTAATGGATGTAGTCACAGCTTACTTATATGGCCCACTGGATACTAATATTTACATGAAAGTCCCATAAGGATTTAAATTGTCAGGAGCAACAAATTCTAATTCTCGAGAAAGTTATAGCATAAAGTTAAATCGATCTCTTTATGGACTGAAACAATCAGGACGTATGTGGTATAATCGCTTAAGTGAGTACTTGTTGAAAGAAGGCTATAAAAACGATCCTATCAGTCCATGCATCTTTATAAAGAGATTTGAGAAAGGATATGTTATAATTGCAGTGTATGTTGATGATTTAAACATTATTGGGACTCCCGATGAGATTTCAATTACAATGGAATACTTGAAGAAAGAATTTGAGATGAAAGATCTTGGAAAAACAAATTTTTGTTTGGGACTACAAATTGAGCACCTCAAGAATGGAATCTTAGTGCATCAAGAAACTTACACAGAAAAGGTGGCTAAACGATTTTCTATGGATCAAGCCCATCCTTTGAGTAGTCCTATGGTTGTAAGATCACTCGATGTGAATAAATATCCATTCCGCCCTAAAGAGAAAAATGAAGAAATTCTTAGTCTTGAAGTACCATACTTAAGTGCAATAGGGGCATTAATGTACCTTGCTAGTCATACAAGACCGGATATATCATTTGCAGTGAATTTATTGGCAAGGTTTGGTTCATGCCCGACTCGAAGGCATTGGAATGGGGTAAAACATATACTTCGTTACCTCCAAGGTACGAAAGACATGGGTATATTTTTTCCTAACCCATCCACAGAAGATTTGATTGGCTATGCATATGCTGGGTACATGTCTGATCCCCACAATGCTAGATCACAAACAGGATATGTGTTTACTTGTGGTGGAACTGCTATCTCTTGGCGTTCGATGAAGCAAACCATTTCAGCAACTTCTTCTAACCACGCAGAGATTTTAGCTATTCATGAAGCTAGTCGAGAGTGTGTATGGTTAAGATCTGTCATTCAACGTATACGAGAAGATTGTGGTCTATCTACAGGGAAAAAAGCTCCAACAATCATGTATGAGGACAATGTTGCATGTATCGCACAACTCAAAGATGGATACATCAAAGGAGACAGGACAAAACACATTCTACCGAAGTTCTTTTTCACACATGATCTACAGAAGAATGGCGATGTTCGAGTTGTTCAAGTTCGCTCAAGTGATAATTTGGCTAATTTATTCACCAAGGTGCTACCCACTGCTACTTTCAAGAAGTTGGTTTATCTTATCGGATTACGTCGTCTCAAAGATCTTGACGTATGTACACATTAGGGGAAGTAATTGCGCGCTGCACTCTTTTTCCCTAACCATGGTTTTTCCTATTGGGTTTTCCTGGTAAGGTTTTTAACGAGGCAGCATCTACAAGCATAATAGACATCAAGGGGAAGTGTTAAGAATATATTGTGATGTCGATTATAGAAAGTCTTGTTCACCAAGATTTACTTGTACTTCTTCTCCAAGATAAATCCCTATATTGTATCCCTATATAAAGAGTTCATTATTCATGGAATAAGACACACTAATTCCTCTCTTCTCTTCTCTACTTACAACACTTCTTATTTTGTGTTGAAACGAGCCAACTTCATCAAAAGTTACAACGAATCTTCTTGTAGCCGAGTGAAGTAATAAACCCTAATCTCTAAACCGAGTTGGTTTAGTCCTTGAATAAAAATTTGCCTGTTTATACGAAACCCTCTGTACAAGTCTGAAGCTTCCAACACAACAGAAAAGAGTAAAAAATCAATTCGGGCGATTATATATTTTCCAACAAAAAATATCATATATCACGAAATGTCCACTAAACTATGATCCTATGCTAACTCTCCACTAATATTTTTTTACAACTTATTTATCCGTCAATTAAAACTTTACGATTTTAAAACTCACAAAATTAAAATTTTTGGTTATCATTTTCAAATCAAAGATAAACCAACTAAACCTAATCCAACTAAACTCGAATTAGAAAGTGACCCAACCACATGTCTTCTTCTTCTTTACCTAATTTATTTCCCAGATTTTACAGACAATTTATTTCTCACCATCAACTGCAACATCAAGATAAAATAAAACAGAAGATTAGATCTAAATTCATCTAATGAAAAATGACATGATAATGATAAACAAAGAAGAAGTGGGCCTTCAATGATTCAACTCCACCACAAGCAGCTCTGGCACCGTCTGCTCATGAGGAACCTATTTGACAGTTCCCGTCCAACGAGAAACCCCAGAGCCATTTGAAGGAGGAAGACGAATCAACCCGAAAGTCCGATAAACCAAAATCAGCGAACTGCATAGTTTCTCATCACTAAACTCTCTTAACTACCACACTCATGTCCAATCACCAGCACCTCCTTCCTCCACCGAAATCTATGTTATTCAACCCACACAAACACACTCATCCCTCTTCATTATTACAAACCCAGATTCTTCTCCCTTTTGCAAGATTATTATACAACACAAAGAGAGATTAATGAACACTTTAATTTCAAATTTCAAAGAAACAAATCTTCAAAAAATGAAACAAGAGAGAAATTTACATGAGCAAGAAGAAGAAAATAAGCTTTGGGTCATTTTTTGTAGAGTCAAAAAAAAGTTTGGTTTGATTTAATTATAATTTGGTTTAATTTTGGTTTAGTATCAAACTTAAGTAGTTAATGGTTAACTGATAAATAGTAAACCCAATCTACTTGGGTTTATATCTTTTGAGATGTAGAAGTATGAGTTTGTGTGTTTTGAAATTGTGAAGTTTTAGTTTGGAAAGAAATAAATTACAAAAAAGTTCTATAGAGATTTAGCATCGAGTTATATTTTGTGCAGAAAGGGCCAATTAATATTTCAAGTAGTGTCATATTGACTAATAAGTACCCAAACTATTTCAGGGTGCATATTGGTAAATAATCTAATAAATTTTTGAATTTGGTACTTGAACTTATAAAAACGGTTTTTGCGTGTATGCGATCGATACCGTGCCAGGTAACCGGTAATATTTATCTGTGATATGAAGATGTGGAAGAAACGACGTTGTTTCGATCAATGAAAAAAATAGGAAAAACGGCCGATCAATATCTCAACTAAGGTCATATTGCCTAAATTAATACTCAAACTATTTCACTATGCATATTAGACAATCTCCAAAGTATTTTGCTATTTTCACTTCTAAAATAGAAGAATTCTATAATAGAGATGAGATAAGCTCCAATGTATTTTTCTAAAATAGTAATTTTCAAATATAGAGTAAAAAGTAGAGTAACGCTATTTTTTCCTCTATAAGAGCATCTCCAACCCATTGCTATTTTCACCTCTATAATAGCATTTAGAGGTGAAATTGCTCCAACCCACCTCTATTTCTTCCTCTATAATAGAGATCTCTATTTTTTCCTCTATTTATAGAGGAAGAAATAGCATTCCTCTATTTTTTACTCTATATTTTAGAGATTGCTATTTTAAGGGAATACATTGGAGCATATTTCACCTTTATTATAGAGTTTCCCTATTTTAGAGGGAAAAATAGCAAAATACATTGGAGATGATCTAAACAGTGGAAAAAATAGAGATCTCTATTATAGAGGAAGAAATAGAGGTGGATTGGAGCAATTTAACCTCTAAATGCTATTATAGAGTTGAAAATAACAATGGGTTGAAGATGCTCTTAGTATTTGATCTAATAAAAATTTGAATTCGGTATATGAATTTATAAGAACGACTTTTACGTACCGACGACCGAAACCATATTAGGTAAACCAATAATATTTATCTGTGATATGCTGATGTGGAAGAAACAACGTCGTTTCAGCGAATGAGAAAAATATGCACTTATCAAGGATGAAATCCGAATCTCTTATTAGTAAATAATATGTCATTAACCACTTGTGCGAGTATAGAAATCTCGTTTATATATGCAAAGGAAAATTATATTACCTTTAAACTAACGACTATTTTTCTCTTTTTTTTCACCAACACCAACAAATATAGACAACCAAAATAATCTCAAATTTCAAATAAATTTTTTTTTCTAAAATAAAAATAATTTATTGTATATATTATATTTTAAATATTTGTTTTCTAATATTATGTTAAAAACTTATTTATCTTTTAAATTACTTATTATTGTTAAAATTGTGTTACATCCTTACATTTATTATTCAGTAGAAACAATACTGATTTTAATAGTATTAAATATTTTAATATTATAATATAATTTATTTATTTTTTTGATTTCATGTTCTTAATAATCTGATCATTTTCTATTTTTCTAATAATATATGTTTATACTAATAGTTTAGATATCGATTTGATAATATGACCCTAGTTCGGATATTAATCAAACATTTTTTTTATGAACCAGTCCATGTCATCATGTTACTGATACGCTATCAGTCATAGATATTGAAAAGCTTTTTATTTTAAGCTGAAGTATTAAATTCAAATTTTCTATTAGCTTAGATATTATATGACTTTAGTTCAGATAGTAATCGACCATTTTTCCCATATTTTGTTGGACATTTGATGGTGTATAATATAATATATTTTCCTGGAAAACAGATCGTCGACCCAAATCAATTCAAAAGGCTCATTATATAATCTGCCACTAACACCAATTCAGACGCTAACCAAACGGGGGATTCAAAACCAAAAGAAACCAAAACTTTATTTATATATATACTTTCAAAGTTGAAAACACAACCAGCTGTGGAATATAAAACAAAGAAAGAAGTTCCGGAGAAAAAGCAAAGCAAACTAAGATAAAGCAAACTAAGATCATATTGTCTGTACGTAGACACTACCACAGACTCTTAAGACACAACATGAAGTTATTAAGATCACAGTTTCTTCTGTTATGAAGATGGCTTTACTTTTGACTATATATAATCTGAGCCAAAACCGCGGGGAAAATGCTGAAGATCTGGATGAATATCCCCTGGCCTCCTTGGAGGTTGCCTAGAAGGATTGAGATAAACAAGCGTCAGATAAAATATTTTGATTCTGGAGTTTTATCTGTTCGATAAAAACAAAAGACTACTTACCTTCCTAACCGGCCTGGCTCAAAACCTGGGCCAATAGGATCATAACGAGCACCAGGAGGCGGCACACCCCTGTCAAAACCAAAACGAAATCCATAATTAATTTGTCTGAAAAAGTGAGAGTTTTTCACGTGTTCAACTTATATGTGAGCTTGTATGAATATGCACATTTGGGTAAAAGAAAACGATGCAAGAAGGAGAGAGAGAGAGATGTTACGGTTGTGGTGGTCCCATGAAGCCAGGTTGATCACCAAATCCGGGGAACATGTGAGGATCATCTGGTCCAACAAGCATGCTTCCACCACCAAAACCACCCCTGACCGGGTATACTCCAGCACCTGGGCCAGGGATGAGATCGCTGTAACCTGGGCCGGGTATAGGAGGAACTACCACCCTAACAAGTAAAATGGAAAAGCAATAAGTTTCAATTTTCTAATACGCTATAAGACACACAATGAACTAAAAGTAAGCAGTAGGAGTGGTCGATGTATTATTACCCTGAGGGGTGAATCTGAGGACCTAATGGAACAGGCCTTCTAACGTAATATCCAGACTCAGACTGTTCATTTGTCTCCGAACTGCAAGCAATCAATGATAAAGTTGAAGACACTTCAAGAACTATAAATCATTCTGGTCCAACAACTAACGAATGCTTCCAAAAAAAAAGAAGAAATTTCACGATGAGAAGAACTATATGAACCAAGGAAAAAACTTGTTCATCAAAATCAAGATCTAGTAGACTATTCACATTATTCGACGAAACGATTCTATGAATGAGTAACTCAAGTCACATCTATCTGAACTGTAACACTACAACTAAACTCAAATGTTTGTTCCTAAACCCAAATATCAATAGAACAGCTTGTAAGCAAGGGGATTTTACCTGGACTGAGTCCTAGGAGGAACAGGTTTAAGCCCTTCATCAAGCTTGTACAGAATCTGATTCTGCAAATCAGTGACTAACTTCCCCAGATTCTTGAACTGTGCATCGTAATCACCCTCCTCTCTCGACTCAGCAACATAGTTCCCAACACTGCAAAAGTAAAAAACAAAAAACTTTCAGTACCATAAGAACTACCACAAATAAGAAGAGTATAACAGAGACAATAACATACTCAATCTCGAGATGAGCAGGTTCTCTTCCACCTTCAGCTATAGCATCAACAAGAAGCTTATCATCTATCACCAAACACTTCACCAGAATCTTCTTCGATCCTTTCTTCGCATATACAAACGCGTACTCGTCGAACTCGTTCCATCCCTCGATCCCAACCTCGCCTAGATTTTCAAAATAAAGCGAATCAGAATCATAAACCCTAGAAAGTTCCAGAAACAAAAACCCTAAACGAAATGAACCTTGAGTAGGAGAGGAAGAAAGAGCGTCTTCGGCGAGCGCAGGCCGTCCGGTAGCGACGAGCTTGTAACCGGAGGCGATGAAAGAAGCGTGAACAACGAAGGCTACCTTGTCGCGGTTATTGCGAAACTGTGGCCGAGAGGATCTGATCACGAGCATCACCGTATCTGAATTCGCCATCGATTCGGTCGGAAAGTTCGAGTGTTCTGTTCTTTTGCAAAGGGATCCTTTGTGTTTTTGACTTGATGCGGAGGTTTTGTCTTTCTAATATATATCGGGCCGTCAAAGAGTGTTGGGCCTAAGGCCTAGTGATATAAAGATTGGGCCTACCTCGTGACAAAATCGGACTCGCCAAATCTAAAAAGTTAAGGAAAAAATAATTGCACCAGCCGGCAATCGAACCCGGGTCTGTACCGTGGCAGGGTACTATTCTACCACTAGACCACTGGTGCTGGTTAATTGTAAATATTAGGTTAAGTAGTTATTACATACCACTTTTTTGGTAAACCTAGGGTTACCAGTCCGAAGCCTAGACTAATTCCTAGGGTGTCCGCTCATGGGCGGAAAGTATATGGATAAATCTAAGAGTGCATTACCTTCTAAGCCACATTTTAGCTTTTTCTTGCAGGGAGAGTCACTTCCCACTTGAGGAGCACATTCACGGAAAACGAGACAAATTTTTGACACTTTTATCCTTAACGAGACTTAACAAGATGTAAGCTTTAGTTGGAATAATTTTAGGTTATAACAGTGATTTGTGTCTAGTTAGAAATTATTTTTTAGGTTGTAGTTAGTTTTAATTTTTTTACTTACTATTTAATTTTTAATATGTAAATAAATATATAATAACTGTATAAAAACCTCTTTCCTTGTTGTTTTGATATCCATATATATATAATCTTTTTATATGTATTTTTTATTTAACATTCATACAAAAAATATATGGACACGAATGATAAAATATGAATGTAAGAATGTGGACATGGACATAAATTGTGTGAACAAAAAAAATATAGAAATGTTTGTATGATAAAGAAATTGCATCCAAGATAAAGTTTGACCATAAAATATCATGAACATAATTCACTTACACGATTAATAACCTAAATTGTAGATAAGTTCATGTGGATGGATGTTTGTGGACAACTACTTGCAAATGAGTAGGTGTGGACAACGTTCGTCTCAATTTTATTTTCATTAACTCCAATCATGTGGATGGATGTTTGTGGACAACGACTAGGTTAACTAAAACAAAGGTTTGTTTTGTTTCTCAATTTTATTTTCATTAATTCCAATCATGTGTTTTTTCTTAAATGTGTATGTTTCTTATACATGAATATAAGGGTACATATTCTCTTCCTAGTTCGGTAGTCGTCATCATTGTTTGAGAAAGAGAGTTCACCCATATGTCATTGTTCTTCCATGATCTCTCTTTCCTCATTAACTCTTCATGTTCTTCTCCACCTCCCTCTCTTCCTTCACTCCTTCATGTCTCTTATTTTCTTTGGGTTTGAATACGGAGAAAGCCAGATGCAACCACCATCATCGCCACCAGCCACTACTAGCTGAGAATCACCAGTCATCGCTCATCACCAAAGGAGCAGCCTCTCCATAGGAGATCAAATACCCTTGCGTGTTGTTGTCTCTCATTGGACTTGAGGTATGATGAGAGGGGGAGAACGTGACCAAAGACAGAGCCACCGTTTCTATCTGACCGTTTGTGTTCATCAAACATGATCCACATGATGACCCAAACGATCTGCCGCTATAGTTCCAAGTTGTGTAGTTAAAAGAGATTATAAGGGTTTCTTGTGTTGTAAGTTTCTTAATAGTGGATGTAGATAAGAGTGTGTATCTTGTGGATAAGGGTGTGTATCATAAGAAAATAAGAGTGTATGTCTTGTGGATAAGGGTGTGTATCATGAGAAATTTTGTAATAGTGGATGTGGACAACAAAATATTTTGCCCGACCACCTTAAGAATTTTTTGCAGTAACCATTTGTGGACATATCTATTCTTACAGAACATTGGCCGAATACCTTAAGCAATTTTTGTATTTTCAACTTTTATGAAAACAACAATGTATGTGATATGTGCATACATAAAAGAGGAAGAGAAAAAAAGAGTAAACATGTGATGTTAGAAGAGTTTTTCAATTACCCTGAGAAATTTAGGAAGCATGAACAAAAACAAATAGATCTCAATTAAAGTACGAGACTTTACTGTCCATTATGGAAAAAGTGTTTCGGTAATGCATTACGTTGACGAGGAGAAAGAGACTACAACGGAGTCTGGTTAGAGTCATTAGAGTTCCAGAGAATGATTTCTCCAAAAAAAGTTTTAAAAAATATTTTTTTTAAAAAGAATAGATTCAACAAAATAGAAAAGTTTTGATGAAATGAGGATGAACAGTGGGTGAGTTTGGATTATTGTGTCCATGTGTGGTTACAAATCTGGTCAAAAGGACATGTTGGAAAATTAACACACAAAAAGTGCTCCCCAAGCAAAATGTGCCTTATTCTGTAATTGTAAAGTGAAATTGTGACTCCGAAGGTAATTTTCTCTAAATCTAAATGGTAGATTTTGAATCCATGGCGCTTAGCACCTTTCCGAATCCATCGTACCACTCGACTGCACCCAAGTGGCTATTACAGAAACTTTTTGGCAGGTGGATATAGATTAAGGTCATTTTCTCTAAACATTAATTTTAATAACCTGACAGAAATTTTGATATCAAGTAATTTCTATTTCATTAATATTGATATTTTAATGATCCACCCATACATTCGTTTATGCTAACAATACCGTTAAGTGTATTCGTCAGAAATAATACCTTAAGATTTTAGTTTAGTAGCTCATGCCAGATTACATGTCGACCGGCTCCGTTTGTACGTAGACTTTGTAAGTTAATGATGATGTATCTTGACTATATCAACCAAATGCTTTTGGTGCTTCAGTATGGTTATATGGCATGTGTTTCTTATGATCCATTTCATGTATACTATGTATTTATGTTTTCGTCAGTGCATAACATAAGAGCACCACTTAGTGGGAAAAGTTTAGTAGTATTTTCAATCAAATATCATGTGAAATCTGATCTCTTCATCTTTCTTTCTCAAACATCATTTCTAAACAAGAATAAAAATAAAGACTTTAAAGAGCATTTAATTAAAATCAGGCAGAAAAACGGCTTGTCAATGAAAGAAGAGCATAGAATAAGTTAAACTTATAAATTCCCAAAACAAAAGAAAATGAAAAACGATCATCATGTGCTGTTTATTCTTCGCTTGGAAAAAAATGGTATCGATTTTTGACAAAGACCTTAACAAAACTGTTCTGTGAAAGCATGCATGCACTATATGTACTAGAGTTTCCTTTGGCCGAGTAATCTTTTTGGTGGTCCTGTCCTGCCGCTTGAGCATATATAACCACGTTTGTTTTATGTGGTGGTGTGATATAAAGGACTTGAAAAGTTGAAATTCACATGGTTGATTTTTCGTTCCCCACAAATTGATAAGTTAGCTGACGATGGCCATTTAAATTCTTGCTAATCCCTCATGATTGATAATGAAGAAGAAAAATAAGAGATGCGATCATTTGTAGACGAGTAACACTCACCAAAGCGAAGCATTGACTAACTTCACTTATTGGGTTCCACCGTCACTGTAGACACCATACCGTGGACGTTATTTACAAAGTGATTTCATACACTTTGTCATTTCTAGTGATTTCATACACTTTGTCATTTCTACAATAATTTTGACTAAAAAATATAATATGACATAATAAAAATAATGATATGACTAATAGGTAAATGTGACATGAACAATTACATTTAATGTCAATTTATATTTTTGCTAAACTTTTTAAAATATGGTAATAACTGATATATCATTATTAAAATAAATATATTCAAATATGACATTAAATAATATAATAATAATATATTTCTAATTTAAAAGTTTTGAAATATTTTTAAAATCTATTTTTATAACTATAAAAAATTATTACTAAAAATATTTTCAAAATTTTACACAATTCTTTTTAAAAAATTATAAAATTTTATTTGTTTATTTTTGATATCTATAAATTTTAGAAAACTGTTTAGTTTTATTTTTTGATATATATACAATTTTAATATCAAAAAGATTCTTAATTTTATACAAGTTAATTTAATATATTTAAACCAAAATAAATAGATAAAAATGTATTTAAGATTATAATTTTAAATAATACATATCTGTTCTTAGATATAATTTAATATAAACAAATTTTTATTTTGTATTAATTTTAAGTTTAATAAAATCAATGTATAAAAAATTAGTAATAAAATAATAAAATCTAAAATATTAAAAAAATACTTTTAAATATAATTTATTTATTTTTTTATTGTTGCACATGATTCAAGAAGACATCTAGTTTATGAACATATAAAAAGCTTGGTGTAAAAGTGTATATGACACTCGGATCAACCATGATTTTAAAAAAGGTGTTTGTGAGTTTTTCGGTTGTTTAATTTTATTTTATTTTATTTTTGAAAATGAAAAATTATACTACAGTATCTAAAATTAAATGTGGTCAAAATAGAAAATAAATGAGATTTAATTATTTCCCAAAAAACAGATTTAATTATGCCAAAAATATTACCCCTTATATTTAGTTTATCCATTCTCTTTTTTTTTTTTTTAGTATCTTTCACTAAGAAAGAGTAAAGATAGATCTTTTGTCTTAAATTTCTGATCTTGCTAGATAAGATGCTTTTTACTGTAAAATATGTTTCGGTCTTATGATCGATTTCAAGCTTCTGCTTTGTTGGATCTCTTTTGCAAGACGATGTCTTTTATTGTGTTATGAATAATAGTTATGGTTACTCGATTGGAAACTTTCATCTTACTCTTTTGTTTAGAGACAAGTTATAGTATAAATGTTTTGACGGTTTTATTAGGCATCTAATCTATTAAAATTGAAGTACAAATAAAAAATAACCCTTATTTTTACTTAATATTTACAAGAAATGCCACTTATATTATCCTTACATCCAAACATCTAAACATTGATTATTAACAAGAAAAAAAATAAATTTGGGCTAAGCCCATTAACAACATTTGTCAATGAAATTGGAGATTTCATAAAAAAATATATATGTGTTTATACATATATATAGAATTAAATTAGTTTTATTTTTTATTCATATTCATATAAGCTAACCAACTATATTTGAACTATAAAAAAACTAATAATGTCAATAAATTTCGATATAATCTGAACTTATTCATTTACATTAACAAAATCATATAACTTTCCATAACAATTTAGTGACTAAAATACATACTAATATTTATTATAAATGGTTATATATACAAAAAAATACAATGTATTATTTATTTGTACGATATATATCTAATAAAAATAATTTATTTAATTTATAAATTTAAATTTTTAATCACCATATAATACATATACACAATTATGTCTAGGACGGATCAAATTTCTGGGATATTTTAGGATATACGGATTTGGATATGCATTCGTCGGATTCGTAAAATTGTTATCCGGATCTGGATATTCGGGGTTAGGATATATATGGACCTGTTTTTTAATTTAAAACTAACTATTAACTATTTATTAGTCTATTTAAAATTATTATTTTAAAAAACTTTGAATGTATTCAAATTTAAAATTAAAATTTTAGTTATTTTATATAAAAGTATATATAATATACATAGATAACTATAATTAAATTTTAAATATTTAATATTTATACCTAAATTTTACTATCCGAGTTCGTACTTGGATCAGTCGAGTCCGTAAAATCACTATTAGAATCCCCAAATATCCATTTTTTGAAGCAGATGGGATCCCAGATCGGGTAACGAATATCGAATATTAAGTTTCATTCATATATACTCATATATACAATTATATCAAACAAACTGCTTAAAATATTTGACATTCATAAAATAACACCCGCGCGGGCGCACGGGTCAAAGGCTAGTAACAATTAAAAACACAACCTTTTTTAATATAGATCAAACCAGATAATACGGAGGCAGAGCCGTTCAAACGTTCATATAAAATGTCTATATTTTTGTTATTTCAGTTTACAATATAGTTGTTTTTTGTATAAATTTTGTGTGGGAGTATATAAAATACCAAACTCGTATACATAAATTACAAACCTAAATTTTAGTATGAAGTATGAACTATGTGAAAACAACTAAGATTTTCATTTAATAATAGTACATTAGTATAATATTCTAAATATTTTTGTAAATATTGATATATACATTATTCGAAAAATAATTTCGTTTAGACGTATGCAAAAATATGAAAAATCAATTCCAAAGTAACTTAGTTATATTTATAATATTTATGTAATTAAATATTTATTTTATTTATTTAAGATAATATACTTGAAAATAGTTAAGTATTGAAATATTATATTGGATTCTTAAAAGGGAATAAATTGGACCGAAAATACAATAACTTCCATGGGCTAGAAATCCTCAATGGATTTCCATACATCGAGTGTAAGTTTGGATTGTAATTTAGGTGCAAAAGTACTCTTGTAACTTGCATGAATTTTGGTTCCCTGTAGAATAATAGAATAGATTGATGAAGTTAGGCAACTAGCTCAAAACATAGTATATAAAACAATAACTGCTTTTTAGACTGAAACCTATTCACTTATTGTCTCGTCTACAAGAATCATATGAAGTGAATCACCAGCCTCATTAGAGGTTTGTTTCCATAGATGAATAGGTTTCACATAAACTTTCCAAGTATCTTTGTATGGTCTTAGCTTGCTTAGCAAAGAAACAGGGAGAGGAGACATTAGAATGGTTTTTATGTAAATGTCTAAGGTGTTGTTGTGATTAGAAAAATGCAACGGAGTTGTATCTATATATAGTGTTTATGGTTAGGGATTTGTATCTTAAAGATCCCTACAAAATGGATAATATTTATGTCTTTTGAAAATTTGTAGATCGAAGATCACGATTACTATTAACTGAATTATTAGTAAATAATTAACATATGAAAATTTGATTTGGATTTATTTTGTTTAGATTTAAGATCTTATAACCAAATATATTTTAGATTTGGTAACAACAAATCAGTATAATTGTTTATATTCTAAGAATATCCGTAATGGCATAATTATCTATTAATATAAATTTTTAGATTTGCATAACTTACGGTGATACCATAATTAAAAACATTTTTTTAAAAAAAATAGTATAATACGATTTTGGAACCATAAAGCATCTAGTCTTAATCCTGCTTTTTGAAATATTGTTATTTTCAACTATAATGGAATATAGTTAGAAATAATTATTATGTTTCATTTGTATCTAGTCTATTAAATAGTAGATCAAGTAACATAGTTGTATATATTTAGGCATGGGCGAAAAATCCAGAACTGAAGAATCGAACTGGAACCAAACCAATATACTCAAACCCGGAACCGGAACAAAACCTTCAAATACATGAATGATTTGAATATTTTTATATCTGAAATAACCAAACCGAACCAAGGATCGAATGGGTACCCGAATATATAAAATATTAATTATATATACATATAATATAACTAAATATATATATTTATAATTTAAAATCTATTAAAAGTATCTGAAAATAATTGAGGAAAACTAAATTACTATAAAGTACATGAACTACCAGCAAAAAAATATCCAACCGAACCGAAACCGAACCAAAATACATGAACTCGGAACCAGACCGAAACTTTCAAATACCTGAATGGTTCAAATATTTTTGTATCTGAAATAACTGAACCAAATATTGAATGGGTAACCAAATATATAAAATATTAATTATATATACATATAATATAACTGAATATATATTTATAATTTAAAATGGAATGTGTACCCGAATTTATAAAATATTAATTATATATATATAATATAACTAAATATATATTCGAGTTTCAAGCATGTATGGTTTTAATATAGCATTACCTGATGCATTAGCAAATATTACGGTATATATTTTATATAACCTAAATATCAAAGGATATGTAGAAATAATAGAGTAGATGTTAAGTCACTACATGTCTAATAGGTCTAAAAAACTGATGTCATGATAATTTTTAAATAAGACTCTAAATTAATAGATTAGATATTTCAAAAACCAGTCTAACTATTCTATTTTTTTAATATTAACAGTTGTCTTTATTGTGTTATTTAAGAAACTCAAGCGTTCATCAGAAATCCACTTTTTCTTTAATCTAATTATCACAATGTTTTAGTCACATAAACTCACGTTTCTTTTAATATTTTATGCACTGGATTTTATATAACATTAGTAAAAGATGATGCCCTTAATTTTTTATAAAAATCTGATGCCTAAAGCCAATGTTTCAGTTTTCCTGGGGCACGGCTCTGTGTGGAGGTGTTACTTGGAAAAACATCTCACTTGATTAAAACTTGGTTTAGTAAAATGGACAGCTAACAAAAAAATGAATTTTGTAAGAGTTAAAATACAACTTCATTTCTCTTTTAGAACTCTTAACTCAAAATATAGATAAAATATTTGTTCCTTTGAAGACAGCGATAAAACTGGAATGATATAGAATTATAGATGTTGAGCAGATTCCATCAGTCCTACATAAGGACGACACGTACAAATAGAGGATAATCCAATTGTAAGATACATGTCATTTCTCAATAAAATATGATTTTTTTTATAGGATGACCAATTTTAAGTTCTTTTTTTTCATCAAAAATTATTAAAAAAATAAATGACTAAAATAGATTTTATTAAAAAGTAAATAGACGTTTATACCACTAAAATTAACTAATCTAAATTTAGAATTTAGATTTGAAAAGTAGATTTTGAAAGAGAATTTTGAATTTTAATAAATAAATATTTAAAATTTTAAAATAAATATTTTAAAATAATTTCAAAAAGCATTATGGAATTTTAAAAATAAAATTGAAAAAAGACATTTGAAAACCAAAATTATAAAAAGCTTAAATTTGAAAACATAGAATTCAAAAAATATAGTTTTTTTTATTTGAATAATTATTTATATATCTATAAAATAAGTGTAGAAGAGTCTTTTGCCTCTTTAATAAAATTTATTTTGATATTTTTTCTCTTTGAAGACTTTTTGATGAAAAGAATTTAAAAAGGTTATTTGAGAGAATTGCCCATAAAATATTTAGTATTAGTGAGCATTTCCATTATAAATCTCTTATTCATCTATTTTTTTCTCTTTTCTGATTTTTAAAGTTTCCATTTTATTTTGTGACATTCTTTTCTTTTGTAAACTTATCATCATATTTATGGTAAAATATGACTATTGACCATGTATTTAAATTTCTTTAACTGTGAATTCCTTACCATTTTAAACTAAGTAGATTTTTTTTGAGTTTATGAGTGAAGATAATAAACTTATGAGAAGTCAGGAACACTCGTATAACATTGTACCGATTCAGATTCAACTTTGAATACCTCACTTAGTTTTGTTTTGTTGGAATTGCTCATAATTAAAGATAATAAGAATCTATCAATGGTGGTAACAGCACTATGTTAAAAGGTAATCCACTTTCCTCAACCATGGCCTCAGATTTCCATTAGTTCATCATACATGATAAGAGTTGACTCTTAACCCAAACATTTTTTGTTTTTAATTACTATTGGATATCCTTGTTCAAATCTTCAAGATTTGAGAATGATATATTGGTTTTGGTAGCGAATCCACTAAAATTCACAACTTTCTCCTGGCAATGATCGCCTATAAGCTAGCCACAACCACTTAAAACTCATTCATTAAAACTTGAATTGCTCTGATTACTCCCTAACCGCATATTTAAATGCGAAACCCATTTCTTTCTAGACAAGAAGGCTATCTAGATCACTGTAGAAGTAGAGGAAAAATGATCGTATGATGCCATTAATTTGGATGGTGGTTACAGTATAAAGCATAACTGTCCCCTCTAATTAACTAACATGTGAGGATTACTGTTACAGTGTGGACTTATATGATTATGCTCAAGTGTGTCTTCTCCTTTTGTTCCTTGCTCGTGAGTGATTATATGCCTGTAGTAGTACTAGAATACAATATTGACCGTGTACTATATGGTGGTAGTGGTTAACAACACCATTAATGGATGAGATCATGTGTAATCAAAAGTGTTTTACATATTTGATGTGGCCGGGCTGGCCGCATAATGGTGGTGTCATTGCCGAATTTTAGGTATGATATTAAGAAGATACGAGTGTTCCAAAAACGATATTAAGAACATACGTAAGAGATAATTGGTAAATCTTATTTGACAATAATTTTAAAAGTTCTCCAAAAGTTCGTAGATATTAAGGGTCAGATCCTAGAGGGTTTATCTTTTGGACCAAAACTTTTTGATACTTTGGAATCATTTGAGTGAGGAGTTTTGTGTAAAAGCATTAACAATGTGTTGGTGATATTCACTCGACTCTTAGAAGTATCTTGTCTTTGGTGGTAAGCCAAGAGGGAGATATCACTAAGTAGACACAAAGAGAGCATTTTTACACTACAGGCCTCAAACTCATGGAATATGAACATTTTGTTAATATCCCCTATATATTAATCCTGAAGCATTAGAACTTTTAAGTGTAACCACGTGTCATCACCACGATGATTCTCGGAATTCTTAGAAAAAAGTTGGTCCATCTAATTATAGACTATACTTTTATTAAATTAACATACATATTGATTGGTAGTGCATAAAAGGATATTTAATATTATTTCCTTAAATAAAAGCTACGGAATTACCTAATATGATTAACATATATGTGATAATTAATTTTTTGAATAATAAAGATTTGATAATATATTTTGTATTCTTTATCATTTCTTTAATTTATATTATTAAAAAATTAAAAAATCACATTAACCATATAATAAAAAATCTAATTTTTTTACATGTTATATTATGAATTTTTAAAAACAACTATAAATTACTAATACAATAAAAGCATTACAATCAAAATTTTGTGAGCAATGTTTTTATTTTTTTTGTTATAAAAAGATACAAATGATCATAATATCATATGAATATTAAGTGTCATTTAATATATTCAGATGAAAAATATATATATATATATACTTTAATATTGTTTAAATTAAACTATATATCATATAAAATACATATATGTTAATTATATACGTAGATGGATTATTACAACATATTTTGGTACACGCATGTCATTATAACATATTAATATACGAGCTATATATATTAATCCTAGAATATTAAAATCCTTAAAAGCAGTATTGAGAAATCTTATGTTATCACTACAATGAGAAATCTTATATATATTAATCATGGAGCTATATATACGAGCTTTTTTTTTGTAGTCACATGTTATCACTACAATGATTTTTAAAATCTTAAAAAAAATAGTCTATCTAAATATATATTATATTTTTTATTAAACTAATTATCAGATTAGTTATTCATGAATAAAATAATAATTCATATTCTTTCCTTAAATAAAAGCTACGAAATTACCTAATATGATTAACAAATATTTGACAATTAATGATTTTGAATAATAAATATTTGATAACAATATATGTATCTTCCATCATTTTTGTTTAATTTTATATTCTTGAAAGACATTTAAAAATCACATAAGTATATAATAAAAAAATCTAGATTTTTTCTAATTTGCTATATTTTGATTTTTTTAATATAAATTATTAAGGCTGTTAAAAACCTACGATGCAATTTTTTTGATCAATTGTTTAACTTTTTATTATAACAAGATATAAATGATCATAAAATCATGTAAATATGAAGTCTCATTTAATATATATACATTTATTTCAATATCTTTTAAATTAAAATATATATATCATATATAAAATACATAAACATGTTAATAAAAATAATATTCATATTAATAAAAATAATATTTTTGAGTATCAAGCCTCAAATAAATATTTATATTAAATATATTATATATCTATATCTATATCATTTGATTTTAATTATATAATATATAACATAAATAAATGGTTTATTTTGTTTTTTATCAACAAAAAAATTTGTAAATAAAAAGAAAGATTATTTTTATTTATGTTCTTACTCGAATTTAATTGTATACGTAATAGCTATTCGCTCCTCAATTATTCAATATATTTATTATTGCATAATATGTAAATTAATACAAAATAAATAATATTATCTACAAATACTTTTTATACATAATTAATTTTTATTCTACGCAAGCATGGATCTCAAATGTTACTTGATCATATCATTTTAAAAATATGATTCTTCATATCGAAGTGATATGGTGAATTATAACATTTGAATTATATTAGTGAAGCTCAATGTAAATTAAATAAGTTTTAAACAAAAATATCAACAAATATCACCTTACTCATCAACATTATATTGACGATCCATAACTATACGTTTGGAGACTTATGACATCTTGGTTGCGATCAAGATTAACATTCAACGATAATAAGTATATTAATTTCACTCCGCGCATGCGCGCGGGTAATCATCTAGTTCTTGCAAATATTTGCACAACCACAAATGCATGCTAAGTTTTCCTTGGCTTCACATTTGGTTGGAGTGTAGGTTCATTTTTGGCTTCACATTTGGTTAAAGTGTAGATTCATTTTTGGCTTTTTAGCTCAAAGTTGTTGAATAAGAATATCATATTTATTCATCAGATCCCTCTGATTTAGTAATCTTTAAAATTCATAGAAAGCTTCAATCAAATTTGATGTTTCTTATGTCGCCATCTCTCTCTTTCATTTGATAAATCTATATAATCCTAGCTATTTTGAACTTTGGAGTTAATGGAATGTTCAACTAAATTTGTGGGACTTTTTAGGTCCACAAAGCCACACAAGTTACAATCTGAAAGTGACCCAATCGGTGTAAAAGACGAGCACTACATCGCATGTAGATTTGTACTTATCTGAGCATAATCTAACAGCTAAAACATGGTCGTACAATAGAAAGCCGAGTGATAATAATTGTTATATATATATATATATATTTATGTTCATATTCATTAAGTGACCGGAATAGTAGCTAAGTTCTTACGTGTCTTATAATTGTCAACGTAACGTGTCTTTTTGTTGTAATTTTCTTTGAAAGGTTCTTGAAGCACAAAACAAGAAGAGTCAGCATAGTAGAGTTTATCCATTATAAAGAGAACCAAGCTTGCTTCTCCACAAACACCTCACTCATCAACGGTCCTCTCTCTCTCTCTCTCAATCATCAACACACACAATTATGGATCAACACAAGACTGATACAGATGATCAACAAAAATGGGTTCTTGATTCTTCCCTCGATAGTAGAGGAGAGATTCCTGTTCGGGCTAGAACCGGAGCTTGGAGAGCTGCACTCTTCATCATTGGTATGTATATCAAACTTTATAAAGAGATCCTTGGTAATTGGTATGTGATATTTACACTATAATCTTATCTTATGGTTTGATAATATATGTGTCATGCAGCAATCGAGTTCAGTGAGAGGCTGAGCTACTTTGGGATCGCTACGAGTTTAGTAGTCTACTTAACGACAATTCTTCACCAAGATCTTGAGATGGCTGTAAGAAATGCAAACTACTGGTCTGGTGTCACTACTTTGATGCCTCTTCTTGGAGGCTTCGTCGCCGATGCTTATCTTGGCCGTTATGCCACTGTTCTACTTGCAACCATCATCTACCTTATGGTAATAATTAACTTCTACTCGAAAATTCGATTTTCTGTGTTCAATATTCAAAAAGAATATTAAAAATAGAAATACGCTTTTTAATTATTTTTTTTTGTTAAAAACGCTATTTATATACATTTTCTAGTGTTATATTGTTGTGGGTCTTTTATAGTAGCACCTCCTGCATATACATCTCAAATTTGATTCAATAACGCTCCAAAATGTTTGAAGGGTTGTTCGATATATTAAATTTAAATTGTCTGTTAGCATGTTCTACTAGCATTCAAAACAATGATTTTTTAAATATGTTGTAACGCATCAAAATATTCCTGATAAAATATATCTTTACACGATGTTCTAAATATATACCTTGTTTATATTATTTATTTAGAGTTCAGTCAAAGCTTAATGGTATGTTTCTTGTTTCTTTTCTTCAATGATGTTTTTTTTTCCAATTAATTACAGGGTTTGATTCTGTTAACATTATCTTGGTTTATACCGGGATTGAAACCTTGTCATGAAGAAATGTGTGTTGAGCCAAGCAAAGCCCACGAAATAGCCTTCTTCATTGCAATCTACTTGATCTCCATAGGCACTGGAGGTCATAAGCCATCCCTTGAGAGCTTTGGAGCTGACCAATTCGAAGATGACCATCCTGAAGAACGTAAGATGAAAATGTCTTACTTTAACTGGTGGAGCGCTGGTCTTTGCGCTGGTGTTTTAACCGCGGTGACTGTCATCGTCTACATAGAAGACCGTATTGGTTGGGGTGTGGCTGGTATCATACTCAGTGTAGTCATGGCTACATCGCTTTTGATCTTCCTCATAGGTAAACCGTTCTATCGTTATCGAGCACCTACGGGTAGCCCGTTGACCCGGATGTTGCAAGTCTTTGTTGCTGCCATTGCCAAAAGACATCTTCCTTGTCCCAATGATTCTGCTCTTCTTCATGAGTTCTCTAGAGAAGAGTATACAAAAGGACGGCTTCTTTCCAGGACAAATAATCTTAAGTAAGTGCATTACAACTTACAAGTTACAACTAGAGATATATATATGTTCTGTTCCGGTTTAGGTTCGGTTTGGTCACTGAATAATAGTAGTAAACAAAGTAAAATTTAATCTAACAAAATACGGATAGACTTATTACATGTTCTATTTTAAGTCAAATTTTATCAAATACACAATCTAGTTTCAAAAAAGATATATGATCATTTTTTGTTTTATTGAACCATATTGATTTAGTTTTGGTTTTAACTTTTATTCATAACCGGATTAAACACTTAGTTTCCAACTTTTTTAGGGTTTATACTAACTTCTATATGGTTTGCAGATTTCTAGACAAGGCAGCCATTATCAAGAACTTAGGAAGCGAGAATGTTATGGCCGAGAAGAAGAGTCCATGGAAACTCGCAACGGTAACCAAAGTAGAAGAACTTAAGCTACTCATCAACATGATTCCAATCTGGTTCTTTACCTTAGCTTTTGGCATATGCGCTACTCAAAGCTCAACATTTTTCATCAAACAAGCCATTGTCATGGACCGACACATCGGTCACAGCTTCATAGTTCCTCCATCTTCCATGTTTGCCCTCGTTGCTCTCTCCATGATCATCTTCTTAACAGTCTACGAGAGACTCCTTGTGCCTCTTTTGAGGCGCGTCACGGGAAATGAAAGAGGTATTAGCATTCTCAAAAGAATCGGAACCGGTATGGTTTTCTCCTTAATCACCATGATCATTGCTGCTCTAGTTGAGAGGAAAAGATTGGATGATACTAAGCAACATCACATGACCATGAGTGCTCTATGGTTAGCTCCCCAATTCATAGTTATAGGCATAGCGGACTCATTGACCCTTGTGGGTCTTCAAGAGTATTTCTATGACCAAGTCCCTGATTCAATGAGAAGTTTAGGCATAGCGTTTTATCTTAGTGTGATTGGAGCGGCTAGCTTTGTCAACAATCTTTTGATGACGGTTAGTGATCGTTTGGCCGAGGCAATCTCAGGGAAAAGCTGGTTCGGTAAAGACCTTAATAGCAGCCGCTTGGACCGCTTTTACTGGATGCTAACCGCTTTGACTGCTGTAAATATATGCTTCTTTGTGATTGTAGCCAGAAGATATACTTACAAGAGTGTGCAATCAAGGGTGGCTGTTGCTGACGGTGGCGATGACGTTGAGACAGCCTCGGTGGCTAGTACTTCGACGTAAAACATCGCTATTGGTCACCCTTTTATGTTCTTTTTTTTTTGAATAGTTTGGTGTTCTTATTTGAGAAAAACAATCCAAATTTATATCAAAAGAAACTTAAACTGCATTTATCATAGACCAACAACCAAAGATAAATTTTAAATTTGCGTTAATTATATGTTAAAGTTAATTGTAAAGCATCGCAAAAAAATTAGAAAACAATTTTTTTTATGTGATTATAAATTTATAATATCAAAATCGAAATGACCAAACTAAGGTTTTGCTAGGAGTGGGTGGGTACCCATTCAGATCTATTTGGATTTTCGATTTGAGTAGGATATTTATAAAATTTGGTTTGGATTCAGTTTGGATAATCCACTTAAATTATTTTTATAATTCGTATATATTTTAAATTTTTCAAAATTTTAAAATAAAAATAATATTCCTTCCGTTTTTTTATATTTGATGTTTTATGATTATGCACATAGATTAAAAAACATTTAATTTTTAAATTATTTTCTAAATAAAAACATCATTAATTGTTTACCTAACCACAATTCAACCAATAATAAAATAGAATCTATAATATCATTGGTCATCTAACATTAATTACTAATAAATTTTACATAGAAAATTGAAAACGTCAAATAATTTGAAACAAAAAATTTTCTCTAAAACGTCAAATATTAAAAACGAATGGAGTATATATAATCTATAAATTTAAGTAATGTATGTCTAAAATATCTAAATTTAATAGAAAAGTTGGTTTAGCTTGAATATTTGGAAGGAGAATTAATATATTTATGTTTTGAGTATTGTTTAGCTATTTTAGATACATTGTTGACTATTTGTATATATTTAAAATATTGTGGATAATTCAAAATATGTTATACATTTTGGATTATTTTTTGGATATTAAATTTAAAAATAGCTAATACTTTCAAATATATAAATCTTATAATATCAGAAATATTTTAGTTTGGATTTGGTTATGGTTCTTTAGACACCAAAATTATGAACCTATTCAAATATTTAACCAATTTTGGTTCTTATTATTCGATATTATTTTTCAGATTCGGTTCTTTGGGTTTAGATTTTTTTTTCTAGCCCTTGGGTTTCCATTAAAAAATATTCATATTAAACCATGTATTTTTATTAACATATTTAACAAATTATTCATGATTAAAATCGAAATATTTCCTCGTTTTTAATCAAAGTTTTTTTCACTAAAAATATTCATATTAAGCCATGTGTTTTTTTATTAACATATTTAACAAATTATTCATGATTAAAAATCGAAATATTTCCTCATTATAAATCAAAGAACTATACGTATCCAGCGAGCGACGCTAGGAACCCCCTGGTTAACGGCGAAGGCCATGTAATACCCTGGCGGAGAAACGGCGCCGTTAAGTGGAGCCGTGCACTGAATCCTGTAACGTCCTTCTCCGTCAGGTATTGACGGCCCAACAGTCAACTTCACGAGCCGTTGACCTTGAGAGAACGAGTGAGTCGCAAAAGGCGCGCTTCCCCAATTGATCTGAATCGTCTCCACAACCGGTAACGGCACCGTCACGAACACGTCGAAGACCTCACCATACCGCACGATCTGCGGGATTTCTCGGATCTCGGGTCGAAGATTGGCCCGATCCGGTGAAAGATACTCCGGAGAAAACGCTTCGATACGTAACTCGGTGGGAAACTCGGCGTTGAATTTGTAGAAATAGTGAGGGTTACTTCCGGCGAGAAGGATTCGACCGTCCGGTAACAGATTCGCCGTCGAATGGTACATTCTTGGTACAGTTCCTGGATTCAATGTCATGAATCGTAAACCAATTGGTTGATCGGGTCGGTAGAGAAGCGGGTAAAGACACGGATCGGATCCCATTTCGAATCCTTGGCTTCCGGCTTGAGCTCCGTTTATGATCAGAATCTCTCCCGTCGGTAGATTCACCATATCTCCCATGATCCTCCCGAAAGGCATCTCCTCCGTCACCCAAGCCGGATCCGCCGCGGTGGCGACGATTCGACCGCATGTCCCGTGCGCTGGTGCGTCTACGGCACGCGCGGTGAAAGCGCCGGATTGAGCTCCGCCGCAGATTAGAAGCTCCGCCGTGGTGAAATCTCCTTGGATTGCAAGCATCGCTGATGATCCACCCGACGGATAATTCCTCGGACCGCCGTCTAGAGGCGGATACTCTTTCACGACGGTGTTTGTACGGTGATCGTATTTGACGGCGCGGCTGTTAGCGAAGATGAAGAGGTTTCCCCCGTCGTCGGGGAGGAGATGAACGTAAGGGTAGAGATTATCCATCTGTTTGTCCTCCACGTCAGCAAGGAACTGAAAGGGAACGGCGCCGTTTTCGCGAGGAGGGTAATACTCAACCGTATTGGTTCCTCTCCCACCGACGATGATAACCGAACCGTCCGGTAATATCTGATTAGTAGCGTACCAGCGCCCGGTTATTAACTCAGTATCTTGAAGCTCCACCCAATCACACGTCTCGTTGGGGTCACACGGTTCGAATTTTCGGATCTTTTTAAACCCGTCTTTATCCCCACCCGTTTGAAGCAAAGAACCGTCGGATAAAAACTGACCTGAAGAGCACCACGTGTCGGTTTGGATCATCAACGGTCGGATCTGGTTTGTACCAAGGTCAAATAGAACCGAATGAGCGTAGCAATCACGTTTCAGGACGGCGTCGTTTGGGTCTTTCCGGCACCGGTGCCGGCCAAGAGCTTTTCTCGATGGTCCGATATTAGTACGATCGAGAAGAACGACCGTGTTGAACCGGGTAACCGCCGTGTGCATAGAGGCTATACCGGCGTCTTGTACGATTAGCTCCCACGTGCCTGGTAAATCGGCACGTGTAGTCGAGAAGAGAAGGGCTTGTAGAAGAAGTACGATTACGATCCCTAGAGTGTAACGAACCAGTTCTGCCATTTTTGTCGCTAAGCTTAGAAGCTT
This sequence comes from Moricandia moricandioides, assembly GCA_905132885.1. NCBI lineage: Eukaryota > Viridiplantae > Streptophyta > Magnoliopsida > Brassicales > Brassicaceae > Moricandia > Moricandia moricandioides. The sequence continues at coordinate 68,424 of CAJHQQ010000474.1, forward strand.
TTTACTTCACTGACATGTTATAAAGAAGATTAAAAAGCTGTACAATGTGAATCAATCACAGCCGTTGAATTGAGTGAGATGATTTTTGATTCGACGATCTGATAATTAAAGACTGTGTGAGGGTCCCATGGACACATTCGATCTAGCTAAAGATAATAGAATCTTGTTTTTTTTTTTACGTTTGGAGTACAATTAACTTTAAAAAAAACAAGTTTATATAGCGATTAATCAATATAAACTAACGTTTTTTAATAGTTTAAACAATCGAAAAAAACATTTCAAATGGGATCAAACGAGCGTAGGAGAATCATTTTGTAATTAGTAAACGTATTTGTCAAGTGATTAACTAGCAAGTTTCTCCCTGTACTGCTCAAAAGGAATAATTATGAGAGAAAAAAACAATCAACTAAAGATTCTATTTTTAACTTTTTGGTAGATAAAATCATTTACATTTTGGTAGATAAATTAATTTATACTTTTTAAAATTTCTAACTTTTTCCTTTACAAGCCAATACCAATTCAGAGACATTTCATAAAATGATTAGTCCTATTGGTTAACGTGTTCTTTTTCTTATCTTTTCTCCATACTTCTCCTTTTTCTAATAATCATATCGTTCGTCATCTTGATGCTTCTTGTACATGGACAACCAAAAGAAACGATAATTCTCTAGATGATTAGTTGATAAACTAATTAATTAATTCGTTAATTTAGATTAGTTGATAAGCTTTTGTGTTGCGCTGTCTGCAGCTAGTGATTTCATAAGTGTCACCCATTTCTAAGTTGCTTTCCCTCTTAAAACTATATCAAAATATACTAATCCAAGTATTATCAAATACTTTTTCTTTTAGACAATTTCTAATGTATTTTGTTATTTTTATTTTTAAAATAGAATAACTCTATAATAGAAGTGGAGTTTACTATAATGTATTTTTCTAATTATAGAGGAAAATAGCAAATTTTTATTTTAGAGAAAAAAATAGAGCTAGATTAAAGTAGATTTACCTATATAAATGTTAGTATTATAGAGGTATGATTGGAGATGCTCTCAATACGGTTGTAGGTTGAGGCTATTACCCCTGATACTCAGTTCGATTAGAAACTTGGCTCTAACATTAATCCAAGCTCTATGCTCTTTTGTATATCTCTTCGCTATAATATAAGATTTGTAATATATAACCAATAGCTTATTAACTTACAACAAAAACAATTGATCAGCGTTACAACAAAGAGATGCTACAAGTGCCTTTGATTTAACATCCAAAAGAATTAATAATATGGTCTTTTGTTCCTCCTCTCGTGGATTTTGAGGATTCTTTTAAGTGTTTGTAGGTGCTTTATTTATGAGGGCATACCTGAGGCTTTAAATCAGTGAATCATATTATTGTCACGAACTACTTGTAAACGAGCAGCTACAACATAGAAAATTCATCAAGCAATGAGAATGCACTTCTACTGTAGGAAACCAAACAGAGAAAAAAATATATCTACAGATTTTACCAAACTGTAGCATTAAATGCTTAACAGTATCATCAAGGACTCTTCCATGACCCTGAATAAACATAGACATTTTTAGTGAATTTTAAGACAACAACTTATAAGAAACTTGATTGTATCATGGTGAGACTCAAAATGAAAATATGAAAAAGAAAACATATTGTTTCAAATTTTAAAAAAAAATCATAAACACATTATACCAAAACCAATAAAAAAGAAGAGGAACAAAGCCCTAATAAAAACTTTATAAGCTGCAAATCCTCTACATAATTATAGGTATAAATTTCAAGAGTGTGATTCATCAACCCTTGTACTTCAGTTTTTGTCAAAGTGTTCCTCTCGACATTGTAGTAGAAAACATAAAAAGGGTCTGAGACCATGCGAGGCGACAACACAATATCACATGTACGAGTCATTCCAACAATATTAAATGTATTTTTGGTACACGGACGCTTCCAAGAACGAGGCAGCTCATAGATATTGTTTGACCATTTATTTGTCCCAGCATCTTCTAGTAACCACAAACGGAGAGTTCTTTGATCGGTACATGTAAACTGAACCACACCTAATCTACCCTTGTAGTTTATCAAAGTAGAACCTCTTGCCATGCTTTGATAATCAATAATGATATAGCTGAACTTCTCAAGTCTGACATCAAAGCAACTATTATAGATGGGATTTAACATCAAAGTAATACAAAACCCCATCTATGCTATGACAACGAGAGAAGATAACATGATGGGGTCTGCATTTGATCATTCTCCATAAAAGCTTTCCAGTCTCTAATGTCAGAACATGAGCCTGGCTGGTGGCATATATACATAACACTTTGTATTTTTTGTCGGTACCCGCAATAACACTTTGTGGGATCATACCCGCAATAAATTTTTGGACGACAGAGATTCGTTTTTCACTCCAGGTAATGTAAGAACCACTCCGTGGAGATAGGAGTTTGACGACACTCTCGAGAATATTTCATAATGAGATCAACTGGGATTGAATAATGTGTAGTGGATCTAGAGATGGTTTAAGTAAGGTTATTCTCTGGTACGAGCTGCTTCAGTTTTTTCATGGCAGGCGGAGATTATAGAGCGTTAATCCCTAGATGGATGTCCCTTGTATGTTACGGACAAAGTAAAGTGTGTTTTTGGGTTTAACCTAAGAAAACGAAGAAAGTGTGTTTGGTTTTTAGGCTGTGCCTTTCCTTGGGTTTCAAGTTTTCTAAAAGGCTTAAATTTAATACACCTATTTGGACCCAATATTTGTTTACAAAAAAACCTTTCTATAAGTTTATTTTTGTTCTGTTCACTGTTAGTTTCAATTTCAGCATGTAGCTAACCTTATTATTCATTAATTTTCAAACAATCTGATAATTTAATTATAAGAAAAACAAGAAGCTAGCTCTAATTTAAATCGGAACTGAACACCAACCAAAATAAAAAAACAATCAATTACATCAAAAATAGTTTTAACAAAACAAAGGTAATTATGAACATGGATATTTTTTTTATAAAAGTGTATTGATATTTTATGTACCGCAAAATCTGATTGTTTGTTCAAGTTACTTAACCTTACCGATCCTGATTTCATTGATTCCATAGACGTCTGTGGTGTGGAAACATGTATGAACTTGTCTCTTTGTAAATAGTGAAATACACATTTATTAGTTGACGGCCTTAAGGCCTTTTATCTTCGGCCTAACAGAGATTCAAATGCCAAATAGATTAAGGAGCGTGTGCTATGAAAACTGATTGGTATAAAATATATAAAACCCGACCAACAAAAGTATAATTCGATCTGGCAGAAAAAGAAAGGCAAAAAGTCAATCACATAAAAGGTCCCACATGCCCACAGATCATTAAAACAACACATCATATATATTAAAAGCTTAAATATAAAGAACCACAGGTCATTTATACTCTCAAGTCTCAATCATGTTTGTCTTTGATTCCTCTTCTCTTCTCTCTATATATAAACCCTTTCATGTCCTCTCTATGCCTATCTAAGAAAAGCCCTTATATTACAATGCAATTTTCAAGTTTGATGTGATGATGACAAGGAGATGAATTATTATTACATGAAACACACAAATGGATAAATTCTTGAAGTTGGCGAAATCATTTGCGTTCGTTTGGGGGTTCATCTTGCTCGTGGCTCTCGTGTGCTGCTGCATCAATACCAAACCTGACCGAAAAAACGATGACGATGCTAGTTGTGCCGGCTGCGACGGAGGACATACTGCCTTTTAGTCTAGGTTGGAGTCATCCTCTTCTTTTTTTTTGTTGTAACACCATCCTCTGTTTATTTCATTCACCTCTTTTCTTTATTAATCCTTTAGGGTGTTTTTTTAGTTTTTTTAGTCCATGATTTTTTTATTTTTATGAACTGGTCCATGATTATTTCTTTACGTGTGCTTTTGTAAACTATAGATATTAGGTGTTTGCCCGCAATATTGCGGAAAGTAACATTATAAAAAGAAATGTATATTATGCTTACAATAATATAATTTTTGAATAATAGTTAAAAATATTAGACATTTATATTTTAATTTCAAATAGTTAAAAAAAAATCCCAGTATATATTTTAGAAGAACTCAAAAATTTTAAATAGTTCATCAGCATAAATTCAAGACACTAATTTTTTTCTCTTACATGGAACCAATATAATACTCTCTCCATTTTTTATTAGATGAAGTTTTGAATAACTACACAAAGATTAAAAAAATTACAATCTTCTCAAAAGTACTTTTAAATATATAATTTTAAAATCATTCAACAAATTATTAAAAAAACTGTAAAATTTAATTGACTGAAGAATTTCAAATAAAGTTAAAATAACCTTAAAACTTCAAAAAATTATAGATTTTGAAACAACATAAACCTTCTAAAACATCATGTAATTTGAAACATAGTGAAATTGAATTAAATGGTTATACAATTATTTTTTATTTTATTTTAACACGTGGAAAACGAAAATATCTTAACCTTCAAGAGAGAAAATTTTTTTTGTTGCTCCAAAACAATGATAGCTCCAACATCGTATGAAAGCATATTGTAACAATTTTGAGATTTCACATATGAACGTATAGGTAATCAAAAATCACTTAAATAACTTCTATTTTAATATGTAACAAAAACGTGATATAATTTTATATGATTTATAAATCCTTATAAATATAAATACAATTATAAAAGTAATCTAATATAAAAGTTGAGTATAAATTATTTTATAATTATTTATTTTAATTGGAGAAATTTCAGTTCTACCATAAGTTTGATACCACTTTTCAAATTCAACTTTAATGAATGAATATTTTCAAAAATACCTTATGATAAAAATAAACTTAATTAATTTTTCTAAATATTTATAAAAAAAATTAGAAACTCAGTCCCACCCCTTTAACACTAAACCCTAAACAATAATCACTAAGGTGTAAACCCCAATGTTAATATATTTTTGATTGAAAGTATTTTTGAGAAAATGTACTTAATTTATGGTATTCTTAGCAATTTCTTTGTTTTTCATTTTATAGTTTATAAAAATAGATAAAATCTAAATCTCATCAAAATTAACAATCTTTAAGATTTCACATATAAGTGTAGCAACTCAAAGTAACTTATATGACTTTGGTTTTAATATATGATAAGAAGTGTGAAATAATTACATATGATTTATAAATCATTATCAATATACATTTATACAATAATAAATAGATTTAGAAGCATTTACAAACAATTTATAAATCCTATAAACCAATTTATAAACCTTTATAAATAATTTAATAACAATCTTATAAATGATTTCGGAACTCTAATAAAATAATTTTGTAAGATAAAATAAATAATATTTATAATTTTATAATGATGTCAAAAATTTCATAAATGATTCATACATCATGTGGGCTTGAAGAGACATAAAAGTTTTTATAATGCCTTACTTACAAATATAATTTTTTATATAATAATATATAACCATTATATTTATTCCTATAAAAATATATTAGAGTATTTTATATAATTATAAATACAAAATTGATTAAAATAACTAAATTGATGAAACATTATATGTACTTTCTATAGTTATGCAATTAGTTACCATAAATAATAATTTTTAAAATACTTTTTGTGTATGTTGGTAACTTATATTAATTATTTATAGAGTTATCTTATATATATAGATCTAATTAAAACAAAAATATATAATAAATATCATCAATCAATCAAATTATAACAATTTTTGAAACTTTAATTATGAGCGACACATAAACAAAAATCACGAGTTTTCCAATTAATATATAGTAGGACAATTACTATAATTATTGTATACATATATTATGATTAATATAAAAATATAAATATTTTAACATTAATTTATAATAGGAAAATAAAGCTATTATATTAGATTTTATAAATTATTTAAAAATAAAATTACTATATAAATGCTTAATAAAAAAACAAATTATGAAACATTAAATAGACTTTCCATAATTGTTACAATTAACTACTATAAATGATTGTTGGGGTCATAATATTAATTAATTATACGATTTCCTTTTTTAGAATTGATTAAAATAAATAAAAAATAAAAATTAGCAACCAATCAAATTATAATAATTTTTCTTAAATTTCACCTATGATTGATACCTAAGCAAGAATCAGTTAAGTGACTTCTCAAGTAATATATAGTAGGATTAGCAAACTACAAGATGGAAATGCAAGCGAAAAGGTAAACGCAAAGAAAGAAACAAGTTTAGACATAATGTTGGGCTGACTTGCAATTCTGGTTAAAATAAACTGGCCTTTTGTACTCAAATTAAGAACTTTCTGATATTATATATATTTGACAAAGAAATTATTTAGTAATATAATATTACACACAAAAAAATATATGGCAGAATCCGCAATTTTTAAGAGACTTTGGCATATGTAATATGTTCCTTAAGCTTTTATGAGATTTTCTAATTAAGTATTACTACTTTTTGGACAAGATTCATGGAATAAATTTTTGATACGGATGACCTAATCTTGACTGTTGCTGCCACATGGATTGTAATCACAAGTTGTAGCTTATTGTTTGTTCATTTTATTTTATTTTTGCGTATTTGATTGTAACTGATCACAAATTGTTAATTTAAATTGTTCAAAAATGATTGAAAATTTTAATTTTTGAGAATTGATCACTGCAAGTGATAGCAAAATACTGAAAAATACAAACAATCAAGGGGGATTTATTAAAAACAACATAAAATTTCAATTTAAACCTATAAGTGTACTTCAATTTCAATCAAATGCAAAACCAACCTACAATGGTGATAAAAGTACTATTTAACCCTTATGACCAAACAAAAAAACAAAAGTGTATTTTACGTTTTTATCCTTTGTTAGTCTACACGTAACATAAAGAAATCTACGTATATGTAGACCTCGTACGAAGTCTATTCATTCGGTAGACTTGTTATATAGTCTATACCATAATTTTATCTAATAATTTAATTTTAAAAATGTATAAAAATAATTGTTGTAATATTTTTAACTAATCATTAATATAATAGATGAATGAAGTAAAAAAATTAAAATTTAATATAATAAACATTTTTAAGGAACATTTAAGGTTTGAGATTTTTGGTTAAGGGGTTCGTAGACATATTATAAAGTCTACATATATGTAGACCTTTTTTTCAGTCTACACACAATTTAACCTAACCGAATTTAACCAATATAATTTGATGATCAAATAAAACATTTACGGTTTGAGATTTGTGGTTAAGGGGTTCGTAGACATATTATAAAGTCTACATATATGTAGACCTTTTTTCAGTCTACACACAATTTAACCTAACCGAATTTAACCAATATAATTTGATGATCAAATAAAACATTTACGGTTTGAGATTTGTGGTTAAGGAGTTCGTAGACATATTATAAAGTCTACATATATGTAGACCTTTTTTTCAGTCTACACACAATTTAACCTAGTATATAAATACGATTTCTCAAGCTTTTCAGGTAAAAAAAAAACTAATCTTCACCGTATCTCTCTCTAGGCGATTTCCGGCGAGATTTCCGGCGAGATTTCCGGCGAACTCGATCCACGCAGTTTCCCATCCGCTTCGTCTCTGTCTCCTCCATCGCTCTGGTAAGTTAAATGTCTCTGTTTTACCTCTCTGTTGATAAAAAGTGACCACCTTTACCTTTTTCTCTTTTCAGATCTGAGCCGGCGACTTCTAAGGAACAGTGCTTCTCGTCCAAATCTCTGCTTCCGGTCAGTATCATGGCTTCTACTTCATCTCTTTGTCCTAGCCAGCAAGTGACTGTGTTTCATCTTTCCAACGTACGTCTCTCTGTCATCTCTATCTCTCGTTTAACTAATAACCTAACAAGCTCATCCTTGTTTACTAACCTTTTAGTTTCTTTTGATTCAGATCTGAGTCGGTCAGTCTTAGATCCATTTCTCTAACGAGCATTGCATCCTCTCTAATCCATTTCTCTGCTTCCGGTGAGTCTACTTCATTTTGAAGTGTAGTATGAAGTTTCGAATTTGTAGACTGAAATTTTAAATTTGTAGACTGATATTTTGAATTTTGTAAACTGATATTTTGAATTTGTAGACTTCTCATGTAAACTGATGTTTTGAATTTGTAGTACACTGATGTTTGAATTTATAAGCTTCTCGTGTAGGCTTTATTTTAAATTGTAGACTTCTCGTGTAGAATACACTTATATAATTCTTTGTTTGTGTCTTCTTGGTGCATGTTACAAAATGGATAAGCATGATTTCCTATCGAGGTTGTATACTTTAGGGAGGAGCTCAAAAACTGTGAGTAACAAAAGGTTGTATCAGGCTTTTGTACCAAACATATGGTTGTAACAAACTTATGTAATTTGCTTGCAGCAGACTTAAGTATTAGTCTTCTTTTACAGAATACTTTTATAGAAGTCTGGTACTCGACTATATATCAAAATATCATCATTTGTATCAGTATAGTACTCTTCTTTCAGAGATTTTAATTCATATTCGACCAAAAGTACAATTCCAATACAATCCAGAGATTTACATATTAGTCTTCCTTTATAAGAGACTTAAAAAGAAGTCTACTTTTTGTTCAAGAAGACTAACATGTTGGTCTGCACGACAGAAAGTAACATTAGAATTCAAAGTAATAGAAAAATTAAGACCTACGATTTCAACAAAAGTTCATCAAATAAGACAACATCCAAAGCGACAATACATCTGATAAGTTAAATACATAAGACATAAGACAACATCCAAAGCAATAAGACACCATCCAAAGCAATAATACAATTGATCAATTCAACACATAAGAGATAATACATAAGACAACATCCAAAGCAGTAAGACAACACTGGTTTAACCTGGACAGTTTGGATGTGACCTGGTTGTTTGCACTGTGACAATTAACGTAGACTTACTAATATGTCTACAATTATTTCCTAGCAATATAGCAAAATCAAAAGTATTATACTTTCATAATTACAACATTTTTTCTATCCAAAATCACTCAAGCCCATTAGGATTAACTATTACACACTTTTAAACAAAAAAATTGTGAAAAAAAATTAATGCATAGTACACAAATTAACTTTTAATGTAAATTTCAAAATAGACTCTATGTTCAGTCTACAACGTGGTAGACTTTCTTTTCAGTTTACATCCGTAGACGGTCAGATATGTCTACTCTTTGGGTTAGTTTTTGCAATTGACCATTTTACGGGTTACTTTTTATAGTTGAAAAAAAAGTTGTGATTTTATATAAGCAGACTTCGTTTTCAGTCTACAACTTTAAAAAGGTTAGTTTTCGCTATTGACCAGAATTTTCCAGGATTTGACTTTCAGAGGTAGACTAAATATACAATCTACATGTTTTAGTTTTTTTGAATGAGGTTAGTTTTGCAATTGACTATGTTTGACTTTTTAGGGGTAGATTGAAATGAACGTCTACAGATTTGCAGACTTCGCAAGAAGTCTACTCTCAAATCCGACGAGTCAGTTTTGCATTTGACCAAAATAAAAAAATAGACTTCACAGGTAGTCTACATTTTTTTTTCTGGAAGAGAAGACTGCATCTGAAGTCTACATATTAAAAAAAAATAATTAATTTTAAAAAGTTTTAGTCAAACACAAAACTAACCTTTTCAACGCAGTCAAAATTTTGGTCAAATGCAAAACTGACCTTAAGTAAACTTCTTCGGCAGTCTACGCTTCGTAGACTTATGTTGAAGTCTGCTTATGAAAAGTCAAAAGTTCATTCAAATGCAAAACTAACCTCTTTTGCGTAGTCGTCTTTGTAGGTCTACGTACTTTTTTGTTTTTGTTGTCAAAGGTTAAGATGTAGACTGTCGGGGAATGCTACGTTACAAAAAAAAATCCGTTTAGTCAATTGCAAAACTGACCTGTGCGTTGACAAATAGACTGCATTGTATGTCTACATAAGGGCGTAGACATATAAAACAGTCTACTATCGCGACACAGATCTGAGAAACGACTTAAACCATGAAAATAGTTACCTTTTTGCAGTGTGAAGCTCGTTTCCAGCCTTTTCAACCGTCCAAACTCCAATAATGACCAAAAGGAAACATTTTTGACGATTCACAAGTGAAAAAACACGAAATTATGAAGTTTATGATTATGAAAATGAAGGTTAAGAGAGATTTTTAGATGAAAATGTAGAGAAAATGAGAGGAAATGAAGATTTGCTTGTTTAGAATGAGAAAAAAGTGGTTGAAAATTTAATTCTAAAGCTTTAAGAGATAAAAAATGGTGGTTCATGGTGGTTGAAAATATTGATGATGATGACATAGTTGTAATTAAGAAGAAATGTTTAGGGTGTATTTGGTTTTTTGTATTTTTCGAAATTAATAAATAAATAAATAATAATGGCAAATTTGTAAATAATTCAAAAATTTATGGGTATTATGGAAAATTCAATGATGAATAGTAACTAAAAAAAAGTTGGTTTTGAGTTTGACTTGAATTTTTAGGTTGTTTTTGAAAAAACCCCAACAATCAAATATTTAATCCTATGTCGCAACAATTAGTAAATGACATACCAGATCATAGGTTTTATCCAATACTTGAAACTGAATAGTACATCTCAAAATTGTGAATTTCTAAGCACATGCGTATAGGTCTGAGTACAAGCCAAATACTTGGTATATTTGCTTTATATGCTACTTAACGTATTCTGTGCAAGTATTTATATTTTTGGTTTGTAGTAAATACCTGCAAGTTATTTGGCAATCATACATTTTATTTTGGTTCAAAATTTTAAAACTAAGTGAAACCTTTTAAATAAAGCTGGGTGTGAAATAAATATTGTTTATGTTGAGATACTTACTACTCTGATTAATCAGTTTAAGAAATTATGTATACATGACACATTTCAAATAAATACTTATTACCTCAAAAATTAATATACTTTAGATTTTAATTACAATGTAAATAATAAAAGAAGAATAATGTATATTTTATAACTAATAATGAGAAATAACTAGTAAATAAGTGACATGCCAAATACAGTATTAAGAAGATAATGATACTTGATACTTAATTCGTATTTGTAAGTAATAAATTTTGTTGATTTGACAACATTAATACTTGAATTTTCAAGTTGAGTAGGAAGCAAATTACGAGTATAAATCGAGCATGGGCAGCTCATGCATAAACTTCATATCCTCCGCATATATAAGCTGTGATTGGCAAAGCAGAGAAGGAAAGAGCAGTTGAAAGCAAATGAAGCAGAAGCTAGGAGTTGGGAGCGGGATGTCACGGACTGATTTCTTCACAGCAATCAGGACGTGCGGCCTTAGCACCTTTCACCCTTGTGATTTGCTAAGTCAGCCTTTCGGACAAACCGATCAGTACTTAGAGAGAGAGTGAGACGTTTTTAGAGAGAAGGCAGAGCTTTTGGAAGTGTTTTTCTTATTAAGTTTTTCTGAATGAATTTTACAATGAGGCCTTACCCCCTTTTATACACATCCACCTCCTTAACGGATGGCTGAGATCAAACCGATCTAACGGATGAGATCATTACCTTCCTATGAAGTAACTTCACCCTGAAGTACTTCCCCCTTAAGTTTCTTACCCCTTAAGATAGCCCACATTATTTTACATTATCCTTACTTAGATATTTTACAAAGCTTAACACTTAAGTAAATACTAAGTTTCCCGGGATCTTCTCGGCTCCTCCCGGTTCCGTTCCGATCCTGATGGGGCGTGACATCCTCCCCCACCTAAGGCGGTGACGTCCTCGTCGCCGTGTATGCCTTCAATGCCTCCCGGAACTGCCATAGATCGTTTTCTGGTTCCCACGTCGCTTCAGCCTCGGGTAGTCCCTTCCACTTGATTAGAAAATGGGTTTGCCTCGGGACTCCTTGCTTCCTTACCTCTTTGGATGCCAACACTTCTTCAATGTCCTTATCATAGGACTTGGTCATGACTGGTGGTGCCCTTTTTGAGACGCCCCTATCTTGGTCGTCCTCATCAGCATGGTAAGGCTTCAGCATGCTCACATGAAAGACCGGGTGGATCTTCAATGTGTCAGGCAGGTTCAGTCGGTAGGAAACTTTCCCTACCTTTCCAACTACCTCAAACGGTCCTTCGTACCTCCGGATCAAGCCTTTGTGTAGACTCCGGAATGCCTTGAACTGTTGTGGAAGCAACTTAACAAGGACAAGGTCGCCCACTAAATACTCCGAAGGCCGTCGTTTCTCATCCGCCCACTTCTTCATCCGCTTTCGGGACTTCTCCAAACATGCTCGGGCAAGATCAGCATGTTCCTCCCACTGCTTAGCCATTATAAACGCCCCTGGACTCTTCCCTTCAGTCTTTGGTGTGGCCAAAGTATGTGGGGTTAATGATTGTTGTCCCGTTGCAAGCTCGAACGGACTCCGTCCCGTTGCCTCGCTGCGTTGAAGATTGTATGAGAACTGGGCTATGTCCAGCAACTTGGCCCAGTCTCGTTGGTTGGCGCTCACAAAGTGTCGGAGATATCCCTCCAACAAGGCATTCACCCTCTCGGTCTGCCCATCTGATTGTGGGTGAAAGCTTGTTGAGAAACTTAACTCTGTTCCAAGCATTTTGAACAGCTCCGTCCACAAACGCCCGGTGAATCGGGGATCCCGATCACTCACAATGTTCCGCGGAAGTCCCCAAAACTTCACCACGTTCTTGAAGAACGCCCTTGCTGCTTCCTCCGCGGTACAGTCTCGACCACATGCCACAAACGTCCCATACTTAGAAAACCGGTCTACGATCACCAAGATGGATCCGAACCCTTCGGACTTTGGTAACGCGCTGATGAAGTTGAGCGAAACCGAGTCCCATGGTCGCTCCGGGATGGGAAGTGGCTGCAGTAAACCCGCGGACTGCTTATTCTCGGACTTGTCTTGTTGGCAAACTAGACAAGTCTTTACATACAACTCCACGGTATCCCTCATCCGTGGCCAGTAGTATCCCGCTTCAACAAGTGCCATCGTTCTCTTCTGTCCCGGATGGCCCGCCCACCGAGTATCATGGCACTCCCGAATGATATCACGTCGAAGACTTTCTCACTTCGGGACATAGAGTCTACGACCTTTGGTGTAGAGTAGCCTGTCCTCTACCCAAAATCGATGAACCTTCCCTTCATTGGATAACTTCACTAGCTCCTTGGCAACTGGATCACGCTCCAGCCCCTCCCGGATTCGAGCCATAATGGTCCCCTCGACTTGGCTCATGGTCGCTAGTTCCGCCTTCCTACTTAGTGCATCTGCCACTACGTTCACCTATCCCGGCTTATACTCCAAGGTGTAATCGAACTCCGCCAGGAAATCTTGCCATCTCGCTTGTTTCGGGGACAGCTTCTTCTAGGTCTGAAAATAGCTCGTCGCCACGTTATCTGTTTTGACCGAAAAATGTGCTCCTAGAAGATAGTGTCTCCAAACTCGCAAGCAATGGACGATGGCGGTCATCTCTTTCTCTTGCACCGTGTACCGCCGTTCCGTATCATTAAGCTTGCGGCTCTCAAAGGCAACCGGATGTCCATTCTGCATCAGCACTCCCCCGATGGCAAAGTCGGAGGCATCCGTGTGTAACTCGAAAGGTAGGCTGAAATCGGGCAAGGCAAGGACAGGTTCATGGCTTACCGCCGTTTTCAGCTCCTCGAAGTCTTCTCGACACTGATCAGACCACTCCCATACCTTCCCCTTCTTGAGAAGGTCCGTCAGTGGCGCCGCCTTCCTCGAATATCCCTCGATGAACCGTCGATAGTAGTTGACCAGACCAAGGAAAGATCTCAACTCCGTCACCTTGGTCGGGGCCTCCCACTCCATAATCGCCTTGACCTTCGGTTCATCCATCTTCAGCTTCCCATGCCCAATGATATGGCCTAGGAACTGAACTTCCTCGGTGGCAAACGTGCACTTTTCCCGCTTCACGAACAGCTCATTTTCACGAAGAACCCGGAATACTGTCCGTAGGTGATCTACATGCTCCTCCATCGAGTTGCTGTAGATGACAATATCGTCCAAGTATGCCACCACGAACCGATCCAAGTAGGGCTGTAGGATCTGGTTCATCAGAGTGCAAAACGTGGCTGGGGCGTTCGTAAGACCGAATGGCATCACCAACCACTCGAACGACCCATACCGCGTTATGCATGCTGTCTTAGGTTCGTCTCCTTCCGCAATCCGGACTTGATAGTATCCCTTCTGTAAGTCCATCTTCGTATAGACCTTCGCCCCACCAAGTCTATCGAAGAGATCCGCGATCAACGGAATTGGATAACGGTTTTTGATTGTCACCTTATTAAGGGCCCGGTAGTCCACGCACATTCTCAACGACCCATCGTGCTTCTTCTGGAACAGAACCGGTGCGCCATAAGGTGCCTTGGACGGTCTCAACTTCCCCGTCCCTAACAACTCGTCGAGTTTTTTCCGTAACTCCTCAAGCTCGGATGGAGCCATCCTGTAAGGCGCCATGGATGGTGGTTTGGCTCCCGGCTCCAACTTGATCTGATGGTCCACCGCCCTCCTCGGTGGTAAAGCCTCAGGCAACTTTGCGGGCATCACGTCCTTATTCTCTTCAAGGACGGCCTCAACGACTTGAGGGATGGACTCCACGTTCTTAGATTCATCTTCCATCTTCATCATGGCCAAAAACGTGGGTTCACCCTTCTTCACCCCCTTGGTGATTTGCATTGCCGACAATTGCCGCATACCATCTGTTTTTTCTTCAAGGGCTGGGATCATGCACGGTGATCCTTTCTCGAGTATGCACACCGAACTCAATGCAGGCATGGGTATGGCTGAGACTTGTCTCATGAAGTCCATACCCAAGACTACCTTGAAGTCGTCCATAGGAATAACTGAGAAGTCCACCGGTCCGCTCCAACTGCCCAGCCGCATCCCGACCCTTCGGGCTATCCCGTTGACGGGTTGAGCCTTAGCGTTCACCGTCTTCATCCATCCATCCTTCTTGGACCACTTCACACCGAGTCTAACGGCCTCATCAATTGCCATGAAGTTATGAGTGGCTCCCGTGTCCACCATCACTCGGGTTGGTTTGTCGTTGATCCAGGCCTCAACGTACATGAGCCCCTTGCTCGTTGGCTTCACCACCGGGTTAGCCTTTAGGGCGTTGAGTAGCTGCAACGACCCCATCTTACTTGGTCCCTCCTCCGGAGTCTCGGTCTCCCGATTCTCCATAATTGCGGACAAAGACCCCATCTTCGGGCAATCCTTCATCGCATGTGGCCCCTTGCACACAAAGCATCCTCCCTTAGGAACGAAGGACTTCTTCCTTGCCTCAAAATCCTCCCGCCGAGCACCCCTCTCAAATCCCCTTGGGTTGGATGGCCGGGTTGTATCCCGTCTTGCTCCCCCACCTTTGGCCACGACCTGCTCCTTCCTCTTGAAGGACTCGGATGGACCCGAGGTACGGAAGTCAGTCAAAGACTCGGCCACCGCTATCGCCTCATCGATGGTCTGGACACTCCTACGCTGCAACTCTTGTTTGGCCGAAGATTGCAGTCCGTCGGTGAAGTAAAACACGAGATCCTCGGCTATCATGCTCGGAATCTAAAGCATGAGTGTTGTGAACTCCTTCACATAGTCTCGGATCGAACCACGCTGTCGAAGTTCCCTCAACTTCTTACGGGCCTCATAGATAACATTCTCGGGATAGAACTGCCGTTTCAACTCCCTCTTGAAATCTTCCCAAGTATTGATCCGGCACGTTCCTTGCTCGATCTCCGAGTGCTTCCTTCGCCACCACAGCATGGCCGTGTCCGTTAGATAAGACATTGTGGCCTTTACTTTGGCATTCTCATCCACCAGGTTGAGATTGTCAAAGTATTGTTCCATCTGCCAAAGGAAATTCTCCACCTCTTCGGCATCCCTCACACCGTTGAACCAGTTCGGTCGTGGAAAGTAGACCCGCCTCGCACTGGTTCCTCCAACGGCCCCGGCATTCACGCTTGCCCTCTTGACCAACGTGATGTCCTCCTCCATCACAGTAAAGCGTGCCTTCATCCCCTCGATGTCATCATGCACAGCCTGAATGGATCCTGTCACCAACTCCTCGAGTCGAATAAACCGAGAGTCTAAGTCGGCAGCATTTTGCTTGACTTCCTCAAGCCCGCCGAACACCACACCCTCCAGCTCAGTGACGGTATGCTCGACCCTCTCGAGCTTCTCGCCAATTTCACCCACGGCCACACCCAAGGCCTCACGGGAAACACTCTTCTCCCGTTGGGTTCCAGCACGTGTGGACGTAGCCTCCCTTCCACGTTCCTCCACACCGGATGTCGAACTGACCTCCTTATCTTTACCTCCTTTTGCCATTTCTCACGGACAGAGTCTCCCCTTGTCTGGATCGTAACGTAGCTCTGATACCAACCGTCACGGGCTGATTTCTTCACAGCAATCAGGACGTGCGGCCTTAGCACCTTTCACCCTTGTGATTTGCTAAGTCAGCCTTTCGGACAAACCGATCATTACTTAGAGAGAGAGTGGGACATTTTTAGAGAGAAGGCAGAGCTTTTGGAAGTGTTTTTCTTATTATGTTTTTCTGAATGAATTTTACAAAGAGGCCTTACCCCCTTTTATACACATCCACCTCCTTAACGGATGGCCGAGATCAAACCGATCTAACAGATGAGATCATTACCTTCTTATGAAGTAACTTCACACTGAAGTACTTCCCCCTTAAGTTTCTTACCCCTTAAGATAGCCCACATTATTTTACATTATCCTTACTTAGATATTTTACAAAGCTTAACACTTAAGTAAATACTAAGTTTCCCGGGATCTTCTCGGCTCGTCCCGGTTTCGTTCCGATCCTGATGGGGCGTGACAGGGAGCTGTGAAATAAAATGAATTTTTTAAAATTTTATCAAAATAAAAATTCAAGCTATTTTGTTTATAATTTAAACTACACAAAAGACGTACTAGAATTTAATAAATAACTAGCCTTTGATCCGCGCGTCCGCGCGAATGTTATTTTATAAATGTCAAATATTTTAAGCAAATTGTTTGATATAATTATATATATGACTGAAGCTTAATATTCGATATCCGTTATCCAATCCGGGATCTCATCCGCTTCGAAAAATGGGTATTCGGGGATCCTGATAGTGATTTTACTGATTCGACTGATCCAAGTACAAATTCGGATAGTAAAATTTTAGGTTTAGATATCCGGATCCGTATATTAAATATTTAAAATTTAATTATAGTTATCTATGTATATTATATATACTTTTATATAAAATAACTAAAATTTTAATTTTATTTAATTTTAATAAATTTTAAGTTTTTTAAAATAATAATTTTAAATAGACTAAATATATGGTTGATAGTTAGTTTTTGATTTATTTTTAATTACAAAAAACAGATCCGAATATCCGCGTGTATTCAGATTTTATTCCAAATATCTTAACCCTGAATATCCGGATTCGGATAACAATTTTACGAATTCAACGAATGCATATCTGAATCCGTATATCCTAAAATACCCCGGATATTCGATCCGTCCTAGACCTAATTGTGTATATGTATTATATGGTGATTAAAATTTTTAAATTTATAAATTACATAAGTTATTCTTATTAGATATATATATATATATATATCGTACAAATAAATAATACATTGTACTTGTTTGTATATATAACCATTTATAATAAATATTAATATGTATTTTAGTCATTAAATTGATGAAAAGTTGCATGATTTTGATACTGTAAATGAATAAGTTCAGATTATAATAAAAAATTATTAATATTATTCTTTTTTTATAGTTCAAATATAGTTGAGTAGCTTATATGAATATGAATAAAAATAAAACTAATTTAATGCTATATATATGTAGAATTCTGCTTTTATTATAAAAAATGGAAAATACATATACATTTTTTTATGAACTCTTCAATTCAAATGCAAATTAATGGGTTTAGCCAAACTTTATTTTTTTTGTTAAGAATTATTTTTTAGATGTTTGGATGCAGTGATAATATCTGTGGCATTTCTTGTAAATATTAAGTAAAAGTTATTTTTTATTTGTACTTCAGTTTTAATATATTAGATTAATTCCTACAAAAAATAAAGAAAATAGTTAATATTTAGGGAAATTGGTGAAATAATTAAAAAAAAAAATTTGGAGAGAGGATAGGGAGAAAGATAGGAAAAGAAAAGAAGAAAGAGAATGGAGGTTTGGTTATTTTCTTAATTTGAGATTTTGGTTACAGAATACAATTTCCCTAATATTCATTAAATCTAAATAAAAATTGAAATAAGTGGCACATAAAAACTTAACAAAATTTTCTCCTTTATTTTAAAAAACATAAAAATAAATTTAAAAAACAAATATAAGAAACAAACCAATTTCATAATTATTGTAAAACCTTAATAAATAGATCATAAAAATAGTTACAATTATTAAAAATAAAAACTAAATACCATAATATAACTTCTAGTTCATACTGCCTAATCAGTTTCTCCGTTAATCTTCTCTGCTTCATTTGGCAAACACATGAAGATTGAAGGCCACTTTCATTCGAAGCAAGATAATCAATAGCAGTCCAATATAACTCACTCTTATAATTTAGCGTGGTCATTTTCAACAGTTCTTGCATACACACTGCACAACTAAATGGTGCACAATTTAGATATTCAAATATCTCTCGATCACATTTCCAAAATTTTCCTTGATCTTCAATGGCGGTTGTGAGACGATCCCATCTGAATTAGCTTGTTTACGAAAAGCTACAACTTTGCATTTTCCGCGTGGTTCCGATTTTCTTATAAGTCCAACTGGTTCCATTTTATCATCTGATTCGACCACTTGTGGTAACGGGTTTGTGGATCACGAAGTAATTGACTTGGTCCAGCGGAAGGCTTTCTTCATTGACTGAAACTATGATTCGGGCATACAAACGATCAAGTAGAAGTATATCTTTAAGAGGATGTGCTCGCAATTTGGATGCTTCTAGACAACTCTACAACACAAAATTATAATGAAATTATTATTTTTTATTTTAATTATATATAAATAAATATATTATAAATTTAAAATTATGAAAATTTAACATTAAACTTACTTACTTTTAATTAGCTCATTCCACCAATCTGAAACCATGTTGTTTTCTCCCGATTCATTGAAATCAGTAACATTTCGTGTGATGCATTTGTATACAACATACTGTTTTTAACTGATCCATAATATTTACCATGGGAGATTCAAACCAAAAAAAATCTGAAATTGAGTCCGAACGCTTTGGTAACCAATTTTGTCAAGGCATGTACATTTTCAATGGCTTCTATCATTTTGATCACTGCATAATTGCAATGTCCATGACTAAGTTGTGAAGTCCACACAATTTTTTGCTAAATATAAAATGTACATAAAAGAAAATATTTATGTTACTAATACAATAGGATATGAGATCTTAAGATGGAAACCAAATAATGAAGAATAAAACCAGATAGTAAAAAAGAGAAAAAAAATGAGCATCAAAACATTAAAGAAAAAGTCAAAGAAAAAGTGTTTGATCTGCCATGCTATCCCTACATAAAAATAAATTCAATAATAATATTAATTTCATATATGTTATAAACCAATTGATGTGGATGCAATAACCATAAGGAGGATTAGACCAAGACCAAACCGAAACCGACCAAGACCCTATTCGGCTAGAGAGAGAAACGGCAATGTTCCTAAACCTAATGCACTTTGGTTTAGTGTTTTTCTTTTCCATGTTTATCTATGAATGTTATCTTTCCATTTATCGAATGATTTTCTATTGTAACTCCACATATATAAAAGAAACCATCGATTGTTTATGAATAAGAATCACAAGTTCCCTCATTATTTTCTTAACATGTTATTAGCACAATACGTCTCTCATAAACCCTAAGCTAAAACTCGAAACCCATAAACCTAAAAGCAGCCGTCAAGAACCCTAACCATAAAACCCCATCGATTCAATCTCAGCTCCCTGCAACAAAAGAAATCAATCCCTCTCTAAATCGGAAAACCCTTGCTTACCTGATTTACCCGAAGTCACCCGCATACACGCACACACCCGAGTACGCACACACACCCGTGAAGCAACATATACACCACTCGATACACACGGGACTAATCCGACCACAATCACCACCCATACACAGCCGATACAACACCCGATAGTAACCTACACCTTCCGACCCAAGAACAAGCACCAGCAGCAGACGATACACACCAACTGACCACCCGATAGGATCCAGGACCTGCGACCAGTCCGTACGCGACCCGCGACCAATCTCGGTGGAGTTGAACCCTACTTGAGGTTAAGGTAATCCGATTAACCCTAGATTACAAATTGATCAATAGATCTTTGCTAGGTTGCTGGATAGTTTAGGGAATCTCATCCTAATCACATAGGGTACAAATCCATTGATTGATAGTGTGATTGAAAATCACATAGAAACCTGGTGCTAGGTTGTTAATCAATGAAACCCTAATTTTAAATTCAATTAAGATTGACAGGATTGTTAATCTACAAAACCTAAAATCAATTAGACTTGTTAGGTTGTTAAAAACCGTAATCATAAACCTAATTATAATTTAATTAAGATTGCTAGAACCCTAAACCTAAATCAACCAATAACCCTAATTATGATCTAATTAGGTTTGCTAATTGTAAACCAAATTAGGTTTAATTATAAAACTGAATTTGCTTGATTGTTTGTTTGATTGATTGATCACTTAGAAACTGCTTATTAGGATTGTTAAATAAAACCAATTGATTGTTTTGATTGTTTTAAATTAAAACCGACCACATGGTCTTAAATCATAAACCAATTTTCATAACAAATTAGCTTGTTAGATTGAATCGATCATATAACCTTGTTAGGTTGATAGATTGCATTGCATCATTCTCGTACTAGCTGAATGGCAATGCATCATATTAATAACCGATTATTTTTCAATGAATCACTATTGTCTTGATTGTAATTGAACTTAGAAACCCTTATGATATGTTGATAAAAATTTGAATTCTAAAACTCATGATTATTCG
Source organism: Moricandia moricandioides (assembly GCA_905132885.1). Lineage (NCBI taxonomy): Eukaryota > Viridiplantae > Streptophyta > Magnoliopsida > Brassicales > Brassicaceae > Moricandia > Moricandia moricandioides. The sequence continues at coordinate 89,477 of CAJHQQ010000474.1, forward strand.
GCCCTTAATTTATTTGGAGATAATTACCTTCAATGGACGCTTGATACCAAAATCATTCTAAAGTCTAAAGGACTCGGTGAAAGTAAAATAGATGACAATAATGTCAGTGAGATAGATAGATAGATACCGAGCCATACTAATAATAAGACATCACTTGGCAGAGAGTCTCAAGGATCAATACTTATCTATTGAAAATCCTCATGAACTTTGGACAAAGCTGAAAAGCAGATATGATCACCAAAGAACGATGATCTTACCAAAGGCTCATTATGATTGGAGACACCTAAGAATCCAAGACTATAAGTCTGTGGATGAGTACAATTCCGCACTGTTTAAGATCATTTCAAAATTGAAACTGTGTGGGAAAACGATTACGGATAAGGATATGCTTGAGAAAAACTTTTCCACGTTCCACACAAGCAATGTGTTGCTTCAATAACAATATCGTGAGAAAGGCTTCACCACTTATGCTGATCTTATTTCTTGTTTGCTCCTTGCTGAGTAGAACAATGAATTGCTAATGAGAAACAGTGAAATGAGACCTCCAGGATCCACACCATTACCTGAGGCACACACAACCACTAATGCTGATAAAGAGGCAAACCACGTCCATACTAATAGCCAACATGGTCGAGGCCGTGGAAAATGGCAAGGACGTGGCCGTGGTCGAGGTTCTTATGGCCGCGGTCGAGGAAGCCCATGCGGTCGAGACTATGGCCGAGATAGAGTCCAAAGTAACTCGTTTGGCCGAGAAAATGGACGAGGCCGAGGGAATCATTTCAAACCCTCACAGCCGACCAAATCAGTGTGCCATAGGTGTGGAATGAGCAGTCATTGGGCAAAGACTTGCAGGACTCCCAAACATTTATGTGATCTATATCAAGAAAGTTTGAAGGGAAAGAATCCTGAAGCTCACATGATAGTCCAAGATGATGAAAACGATTTTGATCATGATAAGGATGGTTTACTAGAATATGAGACTTCTGATTGTCTCAAAGATGATAAATAAATTCGACATCTGTAATCCTTGATTGTTTTTATTAAAACTTATTTTGGTGTTTGACATTTCTATGATTCATTTCTATAATGTCATTTCCATGATTGTCATTTTTGTGTTATTGATTGATAAATGAAAATAAAAAGATAGTCAATCTAATATAGACCACGGCAAAAGGCATTGCCTAAAGGGCCACAAATTTATTCACCCAATAAAAGACCCATTGAGTTATAAAGACTTAAACATGGATGGTTTCCACATTGAACCAATGGGAAAAGGTAACAAAAATACCTTTCAAATTATAAGAAAATCGCCTAAAGCCTTATAAGAAAGTGGTCAAGACTATACCAATCTACTCTACTGATCTAGACTATGCCAAGGATCAGTATGATAAAGGCAAAAGCCATAGTATCCTGTATACCCACGAAATTTACACTTTATGGCATGACTGAATTAGCCATCCAAGTCCAAACTTGATGCAAAGAAATATATTGCAAAAGGCACCAAGAGTTATCCCATAAAATCTCACGTTGTGTAACATGTACACAAGGGAAACTCATTAGGCTCTATTGTCCCAAGTACCACGTGATTATAGTATGTCCATGACGGGGAGTGAGGAAAAACCGTGATCCATGAACATACTACAAATCCGTGTGACATGGTCTATGACCATAGTAAACTTGGCCGAATTCTTTATACTACAAAGGCCACTACCTAATGCTTGAGGACACATGAATTTACATGTAAGATTAATATGCATCAGGCCATATAAGTGAGCATAAATATTCTCATCTCAGATTAAGGGTCATAAACCAGACATATACATAAACAATCTTAAAAGAATCTGAATATACCACCACAGACATATGTACCATTTAAGATGGAACCTCAGAAGAGGATTGAGAATGAGAATATATGTTGGATGAAAATGTCTTTCTCCCATGAATTTTTAAAATGTCTTGAGCCAAACATGGGTGATCTAATTAGTGGCCAAGAACACAGATTGCAAGAGATAAGTAATCTGATCATCTAACATTAAATGGGAGAAAGTTATAAGCTGGTAAAGAGAAAAAGAGAATGGTATTAACCATCATTGTCTTGGCAAGATCTTCGGACTAGAAATATGATTTAAGACGTCTAAAGAATACAAAAGCTAGCAGAACTAGATGCCAGACACATTGACCCGAAATGAAAAGAATGACTAAGTCATACCAGCTTGCACCAACGAATTTGATGTCCTAGAAAAGACACAATCAAGTTGCTACAGAGTCTATATAAAGATAGACCAATATATTTCATAAGATAAACGAACCTCGGAAGGAAAGATAAAGTTGCATAAAATGATAAATTCCCGAGGTCATAAAGGAAACCATCCCAGACATAGAAAATGGTCGACCAAAATATAAGATACCATACAATGGAATTTGGGACGCCAAACTCCATGGTAATTAAAGTGATTTGGGACGCCAAACACCAATGTATTAAAGGTCATAAGATTGCAATCAACTATGTTATGTCTGGAATAAAATGGAACGCAGAAATGGTATCAATATCAATGATATATTTACATATAAGAAAGCAAAAACAAGGTAGCACTTGAATACAAAATATAAAGCGAGGATCATGAACCCACGTGTGAGTACTACTCATAAATATAAGGTTAAAGAAAAACGTGGGGTTTAAAGAAAGATTTAAAGAATTTATAGAAGAGATGGACGTATTGGCCATATAACGTCATCTGATAAACCAGTGGATAAATGGGTCTTGTGAGGGAAAAAAATCGTGAGATATAGGATATGACCACGTGGTCTAAGATGTTCATATTCCTACTTAAAGCATTTAAAGAATGACTTGATTACACAAGGATACTCACAGAGACCAAGGAACAGATTATAAGGAGATATACTTCTATGTGGTGGATGTTACTACAATTCAAAATTGATAGTTTCTGGAAAGAAATGATGATGTAGTGAGCAATATATATTAATCACTGGATAAAGATAATAAAGGTACCATAAAGATGAGAAAAGAAATTCTCAAAGAACAGCTTTGTTCCTTAGCTGTTTATGGACTGATGCAAAGCAGCTGCATATAATATGGTCGACTGAATGATACTAAGTAAAGGAGTTCTATAAGAACAATCCAAAACAGTCCATATATTCATATAAAAAAATTCATTGTGTTTATAATAAACCAACTTAAAGAAAAGTTGATTGTTTCAAATGATATAAGTTATCGATTGATTCTTAGACATATGAATTAAGACCTTTCTGGTGCATCCCCAAAGTGGCCACGGATGAGAAAATGGAACCCCACCATGTCCGACCATAACAGCCATAACGGTCGTGGTCGAGGACATTGGCATGGGTGTGGCCGATCATACGGCTGCAGTAACCTAATATGGGCAAAGCCCATATGGCCGAGAAAGTTACGGGCAAGGTACGGCTGATCATACGACCAAGACCATAATGGTTGAGATTAAAAAACGCATATGGCAAGACCATAATGGTCAAGATAAAAGAGTTTTACTGGTTCGGTTTTAATGAGGCAACATACCAATTGTATTATGAGCTCTATATGGTTATAAAATCCAAGGGGGAGTGTTATAAACCAATTGATGTGGATGCAATAACCATAAGGAGGATTAGACCAAGACCAAACCGGATCCGACCAAGACCCTATCTGGCTAGAGAGAGAAACGACAATGTTCCTAAACCTAATGCACTTTGGTTTAGTGTTTTCCTTTTCCATGTTTATCTAGGAATGTTATCTTTCTATTTATCTGATGACGGTCTAATGTAACTCCATATATATAAAGGACACCATCGATTATTTATGAATAAGAATCACAAGTTCCCCATTCTTTTCTTAACAATATACAAATTTAAGTACGATCAACTACTAGAGCGTGATTTTTTTTTTTCTCGACGCTACAAGAGTGTGCTTGATCTCTCTTTCTCCTGATTTCGACATTTGTCTTTTTGTTAACTTTCATTCTTTACTATTTGTTATAATTAAACCTTCTGAATACTCTATATCAAATACAACTAGATTTTAACCCGCACGTCCGTACGAATATTTTTCTATTTTATAAATGTAATAGATATTATTACAAATATATAATTTTATTTTAGTATTATATATTGTGTAAATCTATAATATTATTGTTTATATTTTTTATTCAATATTATTAATATATAGTGTTTTGTTTAAAATATTTTACTTTGTTATTAATTTTATTATTTAATAATATATTTTCGAGTTAGATACAATAAAATAACCATATGAAATAATCAAATAGAGAACTTTTTCACAGTATGCTTTTTTTATTTAATTGATACATTTTTCATATAATATATTTTAAATTTTATTTATTTATATTATATAAAAAATTATTTAAGATCATTTCTATTTACATGTTGTGTATAAAAAATATACTTTAAGATATATCATTTTAGTATTTTATGGGATTTATAAGTGAAAAAACCTTTTTTGTTTAAATAATATAGCCTTATTTTCTTTAGTAAATTTTATACATAGTAGTATCTATCATATTATTTTAATAAATTTTATTGATATAGGGTATTTTTTGGATATTATGATGTTAAGCTTTATTTTTTTTAAAATTAAGACTTCAAAATATTAGATTACTTTAATTTTTACAACATATAGAAATAGTTTTTCGTGGTGCATTTCAAAAATTTATTTTTTATTATCTATGATTTTATCTTTTTTAAAATTTTCAATTTATGATTTTGAGTTTATATATTTATTTTCACAATTTTATATTTTGTCAAGAAAACTTTGCAAAATTACACAACTATTTTTGAATTTGGAACATTAAATGAATTTTAATATTTTTTTTGTGATTCCATCTAATCTATTATTTTATAAATAAAATATTTGAATTTTTGGTACTATTTTGAAAAACAATTCTCAATATATTTTGTTATAATTAAAATAAAAATAAATTTAAAATTGTATGTGTCATTAATATTTTAAATGGAATTACTAAAAAATTTTATAGTTCTCTAATAACATATTTTTAAATAGTATATGAACTAAAGTTTATTATATACTATTATATTTTTGTGTACAAACATTTTTAAAAAATATATTGTTGAGAGTTTCAAAATAAATAAAAAGTTGTAGATATATATATATATATATATATATATACATATAAGTTTAACCTATGTTTATACATTTATTTTGTATAAAAATATTATATAGTTTACGAATTTTAACTTATTTTAATGATGAGTGATAATTTCTTTAAAATAAAAATTTAAAAATTTAAAAATTGTTAAATAAACTATTGAATATAATTTTATCATATTTAAATCATGTACCACTGCTATTTTTATATAATCCAGAATTTATTTATAGAATTATATAAAAAAACATTATAGAATTTTTATTTTCTTGTTTTATAAAAAAATATTAGTTAACATTGATTTATAATAATATTATATTACTAATTACAAAATTTATTAATGTGTTATTTTCTAAAAAATATTTAAAATTTTAAGTAAGATTTTTTTAGATTCTTTCTTAACAGATTTTGTTATAATTAAAAAGTAAAATTTAAATTTAGAGTTGGTTTATTATTAATATAAATAATCAAATATGTTATATTAACTAACTCTTTAAATGGTCATACTATGACTTTTTAGTAGTAGATAAAAATATGACCCTAATTTAATACTCCCTCCGTTTTTTTATATTTGACGTTCTAGGATTATGCACATAGATTAAGAAACATTTAATTTTTTATCATTTTCTAAACAAAAACATCATTAATTATTTACCTAATCACAATTCAACCAATAATAAAATAGAAAGTATAATATCATTGGTCATCTAACATTAACTAGTAATAAATTTTACATAGAAAATTGAAAACGTCAAATAATTTGAAACAAAAAATTTCTCCCAAAACGTCAATTATTAAAAAACGGAGGGAGTATATTAGATGATAATTAGCATGTGTTTTAATCATATTTGTCTCTTATAACGAAGCATATGTTCACGATAAAGCCGAATAACACAAAATTATTGAGATCTGATAACTCAAGGTTACATATTAGTATCAAAATCATCTATATAATGAGGGATTTTCCTCTCTTTTTAAGGTGTCCACCTAAACATTAAGTGGGTCTCAGTCTAAATTTTTATTAATCACATGTTATGTTATTTTCTCTTTGTTTGGTGAGCATTTTCGTCAAATCTTTGTCTTATATGTCCCCCAAAAATACATTACATTCAAGGTAAGGTCGAAACCCAATAAATATAACCCACATAATGACCCAAAAAATTGTTTAAGTTGTCTAATCTACTTTTTCTGTTTAGGTCTCTTTATTCATGCGACTCAACTAAAAACACAAGTGTCACCCTCATTTTTTATTCAATCAAGTCCATTGAATTTTTGATTTACCTCTATCTCTACATATTCCCGTCTTTACTTAGACCATCAATTATGGTGGAGTTTCAGAGACGACCCTCCTCACTATGTATAGTTCATCTACCACACCATGAGCACATCATTCTTGATCAACTCACTGCTAGATTGAACCGCCGCATCTTAAATGTCAGTCTCTGCTTCTACTATTGCTCCATCAGTCGTTGTAGTGATATGTAGGAGATCACTGACCATCCTTTCGCCATCTGTTTTAATCCCCCAATAACTATTGATGAAATCCCCACCAGTCCTATGCTGATCAACCTTCAAAAACATATGCGTCGCTGCCGCAACGTTTAGAGGTGTCCTCTACTCAGGTGATAAAACCCAGTTTGGAATGGTGGTCACAAGGCGAATCAAAAAATATTTGGAGGTATGATTATCTATCTTTAATAATAACATATTTTCATGGTTAAAGTTTCATGTCTACTAAAATAATGTCCATTCTTATATTTGACTTCATAACATCATCTAAGGAACACTGGACTGGTAATCTCTATCTTAACTTAACACCAGTTACCAAATTTTACTTTGCACCACCATTCCTACTATCATAAGAGTTTCTAAACCAGTCAGTCAAGGCTTAGAAAGAAAAAAAGCTTACCAGAAATATTAAGATCATGTCTTCCACAACCTTGCATGCGCTAATGTTTCTCCCACGTATTGTCTTGCCTAAAACTCATATTGCAATGTTAATTTGTTAATCATTTTTAAACGTACGTCCTCCATAGCAACAACTAATGGTAGCATTGTTCTCCCCGCACAGAACATGATGCTGATTTCTTTGGAAGGCTCAGATTGTGGGGGTCCTCGAACAAAATTACTGGTTATTTGTCTCTTGCACCAGTTGCAGCAGGAAGCTTGCAAAATCAGACACTTTCCACCGGTGCAACGGTGTGTTTCTTCCAACGTCATTGGGGTTATCAGGTAGGAACTGTTCTTTCTGATCAATATTTAAAGGAACAACCTTATTTAAAAGTTACGTTCACATGTAACATCCTCACTTACCAAATTTCATGTTGAACTAGATGTTGTTGACGATAAGGAAAGTTCCAGTTTTATAGTCTTCGATAGAGGGATAACAAAACTCATCAACAAAGAGACAACAAGTATTGATCTTGAGGAAGTAGGTTTTAACTCAACAATTTCATTTAGATGGGTTCTTAAATTGTTTCTCTGGCTTTGAATGTCCCACTATCCCAAAACTACATTAGATGAGTAGCGGTGGGGAGGGATGGAGCTACCAAAATGTCTTGACACTCCCTACAATTTCACACCCAACCACCGCACATTCCTTTGGCAGTACCTATAACTGTTTCTGTTATCAGTGAAGAGCTCTTCTTTGGCACTCAGACAGAGGTGTTGGGTGATCTACATATTCCTTTGTGCTGCTTTAAATTGACACATGTTCCAATGTTTTGTAGATTGGCAGAAGCGCAGCTAGAGTCATGGATACAAAATCTGGACAAGCAACATAAGGTTCCACATAACCTGCTAGCTCAACGGTTGATGCGGAAAAGATAGCACTGGGTCTGGGAGTTGACGAAGAAAATCAGCCAGGTTCTGCAGGCAACGAGAAAACCGACAAATGCTTATGTGAGTGATAGTTTCAAGGCCATCAAACCATCAACCCCACTTAGCTTGCATCTTATTTCAGTTTGCTATCTCTCTATGTTTTCAGGATTTTGAACTTTGGTTGTGCTTGGATTTTCTGCAAACTATTTTGATTGGGAAAAGAATTACTAGCATTTCAAGTAATAAAGCGAACGTTGACGTGTCTTTGCTTACTGATATTGTTCCTAGCTTTATGAATCAGTGATGTTCACATATTAATATGGCGTTGACGTCAACATTGTATTAAACGTCGGGACAGTTAACAAGCATATTTTGTTACTCATTGTATATATGATGATTCAGCCTGATGTTTACCGTTGATAAAAAACGGCATAGTCCATCTGAAACTCAACATTTTTTTATCCACCACCACCTTTATATACATCGCCAACATCATCTTATACATTTAGAAATAATAAGAAAACTAAAACTTACACATTTTAACTGTTTTCTACTTTTAAAAATATGTTTTCTTACAAAATATAAATACCAAAACTTAATGTAGTGTGAGCAGCCAATAAAATGTCAATTAAAAACCACCTGGTGTTACTTCTTTTTACGAGTAACATGAATCTATAGCAAACTTCAAAATAAATTTTGATCAATTGTAATGGTAGATGTTACTTTCCTAAGAGAGTAATTAGTATGAACTTCCATAGATTTAAACTTGCAAAATTGCAGTCAGTTCAATACAATCAATCCTTAAGTATTCATTAATATGCATATAAAATTACAAAAAGAACATTTCGCCTGAGGTTAATAAGCAATGATTAACAACTTTAAAATTCATCACAAAATTACCTTCATTGCATGGGCGCTTCGCATAAAACAAAAGATAAGAGGTGAAATTAACATCCCCCTCAGTAAACAACGATGTTCATAACCCGTCCTCAAAACTCACAAACATCAAATTCTCCTTCAAGGTAACACAAAAAACGTCCACAACCCCGCGCAAGAGATAAGACATAAACAACTTTTTGGCCTACAAAAAAAAACTACTAGGTTATTAAATGGTAGAAGTTTTACTTTTTTGTTTTGTTTTAAGTTTGGTGAATTGATTATGGTGAACTTTAGGGTGAACTTGACTTATTAATACTTATAGAGCTTTTATTAATAATTAAATTTTGACCCGTGTTTTTAAAGTACATGATTTGTTTTCGTTAAAAATAAATTTAAAAAAAATAAAATTTGTTAATTATAACCTTATGTGTTTAGTATTTTATAACTAATATTTTTAATTGTGTTGATCTTTTAAGTTTGACAAATTTTCACTGGTGTGGAGACATAATTTACAAAACTTTATTTTTATAGTAATACAAAGTAATACTAAAGAGTTAGTTTTTATAAAAAGTTCCTTGTATTAATATTTTTAGTTATTGTAAACTATTACATTTACAAAGATAATACCTTTTTTATAGCATATTTTAAAATGTGATAAAAAGAAATACAAAGAAAAATTTGATTCAACTATTCTCTGTTTTACTGTTTTTAAAAGTAGGCTTTCCAATTTTTTGTCAACAAAAGTCAAGTACATAAAAGAGCTTGGATCTATAAATTTGTGAAACCATCGCACTGAGTAATCCACAAGTATTAATAAAAAAGAGAAATTGCTAAGAAATATCATAAGTTAAGTATTATTTTTCAAAAATATTCTCAATTAAAAATATATTAACATTTGAATTTACATTTTAGTGATTATTGTTTAGAGTTTAGTATTAAAATATTCATAGTCTGTTGTTTGTGGGTGCTTAAAACCCAAAAAATTTGAACTCACCAATAAAATATATTGTCCCTAAAAATGAAGTCTCAAGCATCGAACCCTGCATCTCAGACACACTAAACTAGCTCGAAACACAACACCACAATACACTAAACTAGCTTGAAACACAACACCACAATACACCAAGAGATGTGAATATATATTTATGCATTTTAATAAGTCTATTTTAGTTATTTTTATATTTAAAAACTATTTTAGTGACAATTTTTTTTTAGATTTTAGTGACAATTTTTTTTTAGATTTTAGTGACAATTTTTTTTTAGATTTATCCTAAGATATTTGTTTTTAAATAATATGGTCAGCAAACTCTTCAATATCCAGCGTTGATGAAAGTAGCAGTTGCACCTTTTTAGCAAACGTGTGCCAGAAAGTATGATGGGCGTTGTCCCTTAGCAGTTACTCCGTAACGTCCCGATCAAACGTGATGCCAATCATCCGTGTGAAAGTCAATATAATAAACAAAGCCCAATGAGCTTTCGGAAGAAAAGAAATATACAAGCCCAATCGTAAAATAAAGAACCCAAAATTACTCGGTACAGTTGTGAGGGCCGGTTTATTATCTACCTGAATCGCTCTATCGTCTTTCCCAAAAATTAGCTTAGACCAGATTCGGGAAATGGCATACTCAATTAGTAGTAGTAACGCTTTCCGGTGTTACTCCGAAACGCAGCGTTTAGCTCCCCGACAACATCATTGCGGCCGCGTAAACCCTTCCTCTCTCCTCTCCTTTAATTCCTCCCCCTTCCTCGCTCAGGTAACCACTTTCTATAAACCTCACTAACCTTTTTGGATACTCATTTCGAATTCTACAGTCTCTGGGTGCTTCTCCTTCGCCTGTTTCACGGCGGAATATTCCGATTAGAGCTAAAATGGCGGCGTCGGAAGGCTCGATTAACGGAACCAATAGGATGCTGGTAAAATTGATTCGGAACTAATCAATAGTTATTTCGAAAATGAATAAAGATGAATTGATTTTTTTTTTTAATTTCAGGTGTTCGTGCCACCACATCCATTGATCAAACACTGGATCTCTGTCCTGAGAAACGACCAAACTCCTTGTCCTATTTTCAGTGAGTAGATAAGATTTTTGATTTGAGTTTTTTTTTTGTGTGTAGATTCAATCTTTAGCTGTTGGGTTGTGTGAAACTGTGGTCTGCGGTGTTGGAACTGATACGTTAAACTTATCATGAAAGTTTGACAACAAGTAGAGTTAATTTAACATGTTCTGAGCCTTGTGACTTATACGAGTTTAAAAATCTTTAATCCTTCAAAAATAATCAGCTAAATTGCGTTTGAAAACGAAGATTTTCATTTTGCTACAATAAAGTATTGTGTCGCTTGTGTTTATATGATGATCATAGGGAATGCAATAGCTGAACTAGGGAGACTATTGATGTATGAAGCATCCCGAGAGTGGCTGGTGCGTCAACGTTTTAGACCATATCTTTCTTTAATTTTATTTTTTTCTCTCCATGTGTGTGTTTGCTTATTCTTTTTTTTTGTCTTGATTTTCCACTATGTGATGAATGATAAAAGCCAACTGTTGTTGGAGAAATCATGTCACCGATGGGTGCTGCTTCTGTTGAATTCATTGATCCTAGAGAGCCTATAGCGGTTTGTCCATCCCCTGAGACTCTTTATTTTCTTCTAAATCCGAAAAGTTAAAGACATTTCTTGTTCTTGGCTTTGGTCTCTGCGTAGGTTGTTCCGATTTTAAGAGCTGGTCTTGCCCTTGCGGAACATGCATCAACAGTTTTGCCTGCCAATAAAATATATCATTTAGGTAAAATATATTATCACTTGCCTGCCTCAACTGTTATCTATCGCTTATTAAAACCTCTGTGTGTTTATCCTATCCTATTCACCAGGGATAAGTCGGGACGAGAAAACGCTTTTGCCTTCTGTGTATCTTAACAAGTAAGAACTTCTCCGCATCATTATGTAGTAGTTAGTACTGAAGCGTGTATGATGACATGTTTTCAGGTTGCCTGACGAATTTCCTAAGAATTCCAGAGTATTTTTGGTGGACCCAATGCTTGCTACAGGTAAGCGAGTCTTATCATAATAGCTCACAACCATAGTAGAACAAATGTAATTAGTGTTTTTGATATGATGTCTCAAATGTAAGCAATACATAGGAATGTTAACGAATGTTTTCATAACTAGAAGTGTATATTTACTAAATTGGTAGCAACAACGTGGTTTCTCTACTGCTTTAAAACATGGGTTTGTTTGTATTTTAGGGGGTACGATAATTGCAGCGATGGGTCTGTTGAAGGAACGTGGTTTGTCTGTTCAGCAAATCAAAGTGGTAAGCATGTTGACTACAGAACAATATCCTTTTAAGATATATATTGCTTTATTTGGTATCTACCTGATTACAGATTTGTGCGGTTGCTGCACCTCCTGCACTATCGAAGCTTAATGAGAAGTACCCCGGGTATCCAATACCCAAAGATTTACTCTTAGCTTTGTTTTTATCATTTGGCTAGATTATTAAACTGTTTGTAACATTCCAGGCTTCATGTGTATGCTGGGATCATCGATCCTGAAGTCAATGAAAAGGGGTAAGTCGTCAGGCCTGCTTTTTATATGAAACCTCGAGTTTGCGTTACTTGATTTCTCGAAAGAGAACTATCAAATAATATGGTAATACGTTTATTATGGATTAGGTTCATAATCCCTGGTCTTGGAGACGCTGGAGACCGCAGTTTCGGGACATGAAAACAAGTTTGAGGTTTTTATGAAGTGATTTGATTCTTGTTTGTGACTTCTTTAAAATTTACAGTCAAGTTATTAAAATTGATATACTTTTTTGGTGGTATCTTACCTTCGTTTATTTATGTGTCTTAATGTCAGGTTTGTTTGGATGTTTATGATAAGTGATCACATGGATATTATGATCAGTTCCTCATTACTGAGAAACAAGGAAAAAAACTTGTAAACACCAGTTTTGCTTCGTCGAGATTTGTATGTGTATCATTTGTTGCCGCAACACTTCTTCTACAAAACTTTTCTTTTTTGAAAAGATTGTACAAGAAAATCTGAAATCGAACATTTTTATTTGACCTTATAACTGCGATGGAGCTATATGTTTCTTTCAGTTCAGCTTATATGTTAGATGCTCATTGCTCTATGAATCCCCCCTTTATACGGTTCAGTTTCGGTTTTACATTTCATTCGACAGTAGCTTTTCTGGTTTTGTACGATATAATTCGATTTTAGGTTATCATTCGGTCTAATAATAAAACGAAATTTAACTTGTATACACTTCGGTGAAACCAGTATCACCTTTGGTTTGGTTACAAGTACACGTCCGTTTAATTCTGGTAAAAAAATGTCGGTAGATCGGTTCGGTTCGTTTCAATTTTACAATACCCGCTGAAATTGGCTCTCGGTTCGCTTAATATAGTACAAATACATGAAGGGTATAGTAGTCTTTAAACGTACACAATGATTTAAGCCAACCCTAAGCGCTCGAGACTATAAATACCAAATTGCTTCTTTTTTTTTTTTACTTCTATCGCCGCCGGACTGCTCTCTACTCTCAGATTCATCTTCCTCGCAGGTGACAAATTCTTCTAAGGCTCATAATCTTTTTTCATTCAGTGATCTCGGACCTGTTTATACGTAACGCATTAGAATCATTGAGGCTGTATGCGTTTCGTGTAGACTTTCTTTGAATGTTTTTTTTTAAAATGTATTCTTGTTGATCTCTCTGTTAGTGAAGCTTGAGATTACTCTTCACTTAACTTGTCATCTGTTCTGAATATCTTTCTCATTAGAAAAGTAATTTTCTTCATGGATCAGATAGATTATTCAAGCTAGGAATCATGCAAAACGAAGAAGGTGTCGTCACCGAGCTATACATTCCCAGGAAATGGTATTATCGGCTTTCTTATTAGTCTTTACATTATTATTACTGTTTTGGTTAATCTTTGGCTGATTCTTTTGTTGTTGTAAATTTGTAGCTCGGCAACAAACAGATTGATCACATCAAAGGATCATGCATCTGTTCAGCTTAACATTGGTCATCTTGATGCCGATGGTATCTACACTGGCCAGTTCACCACTCTTGCTCTCTGCGGATTTGTCCGTGCTCAGGTCTCATCTTATCTACTTCAGATTACTTTTTCATATTATCAGTTATTAAATTAATCTTCCACAATTGCTTGCAGGAAAGTGTATGATTATTGTGTTTGTCTATTAACGTTTTAAGTGAATTTTGCAGGGAGACGCAGACAGTGGCGTGGACAGGCTCTGGCAGAAGAAGAAGGTGGAGACCAAACAACAGTGAGGGGTATAGATAGAGAGTGTATGCTGCTTGCCTCTTGTTATTTTTTGTTATGCTTCATTTGAATTTTCTCTAGTTGCGAACCCGTATTTTGGATTGTCTGGTTTATGAAGGATTATTACCGAGTTTTTTGTGTCAATGGATTCATATCCTACATTTCAATTATGTTCTCGTAGTCATCTATAACAAAGAACGTCTACATCACTCCAGCATGATGTACTGTCTTCCACTTGGTTAATAAAAACAATATGAACAAAATACCAAATCTTTGATGTTATAAACAGTTATAACAATCAATGGTTGTCAACGTAAGTTCGCCAATTCCTAAGGTAACAACAGAGTTAAATAATAAAAATATTACATGTGCCAAAAATACATTATTCCACATGTGCGAAAATATTATAAAAGCTCACTTAATTAAATATGTGACAGACAATTTATCGATAATGTTTTGACTAGTGGAAATTAAGTTAATATTGTTAAAATCTTTAAAGTTATGTATTGAATTAAAATTTTGTATTAGGTGATTATGTTTTTGTACATGTGAAATGTGTATGTATTGATTGGAACCGTTGGCCTTGTTGATGTAGGAATTAGTCGATTTTCTGTTACCGTTGACTAACGAAAATTAGACCAATGTATTTAAGACCAATTTTTAAAAATTTATGTTTGAAAATTAAATTTTGTGCCGGCTGATGTATGTTTTTGTAAATATAACATATTTATGTAAGTAACCCTATTGATAACGCCAGGTCAAACGCTACCACTGAGTCAACTCGTTCACAAGCCTAAAGTGGATATGTCAAAGGAGAAAAGACCACGAAGCTAAGATGAGTTTTCGGGAAACTCCTATATACTGTTCATCTGCATTTGCTCATCTTGATGCAAATGTAGCTTTTTGATTCCGAAAATTAAAAAAACTAGGGTTTCTCAATTACTGATTTAATCGGAGTTTGTGGGTTGAGATGAAGAAGATATACGGAGGCCCAGGAACATTGTGTGGCCTGTTACTGAGACTCGGACAATGTGCTTCTGCTGCTGCTTCCATCGGCGTTATGCTCTCTTCCACGGAGTTCTCTAACCGCACTGCTTTCTGGTATATCGTTTTCTTTGACTTTGGTTCTTGTCTATATGTCTCTGATTTTGGTTTCAGCTACTTGATTGCTTCAATGGGTCTTCAATTGCTCTGGAGCTTTGGACTCGCATGTCTTGATGTTTATGCTCTTAGGGGAAAGAAAGATCTTCTAAACCCAATCTTGGTTAGCTTATTCGTCGTTGGTGATTGGGTAATGCTTCTGAGTTCTGATCTTGTTCAGTGTTCTGTAATTGATTGAGTCTTGTAATGAATTGTTTTGTTGTTGAAACAGGTGACTGCCATGTTATCTCTTGCAGCTGCGTGTTCATCAGCGGGTGTTGTTGTCTTATTTGCTAACGATCTCAAGTATTGTGATATTCGTGACGAGTTTTCTTGTGTTAGGTATCAAGTAGCTGTAGCGTTGGCTTTTGTCTCTTGGTTTCAGATTGCTGTTTCTTCTCATGTCACGTTTTGGATCTTAGCCTCTGTGTAGTTTTCTTTAAAATGTTGAGAACTTCTTGTTAGCTGTTGATGACATATATAACGTTTTGCTTTAAATCAAGTCCATCATGTGAGCAGGAAAGGTTTGACGAAACACACATAAATGTCACATGTTCTGTTCCGCAAATTCACCATTTGACACAACGAAGAGTCAAAGCTCTGTCCCTTTAGAAAATGAAAAACATGAAAGGATTGACCAAAACACAGATCAAGAAGATAACTTTTTTCTTTCTTGTTTCTTCCTTGAGACGACTCGACTAAGCTACCGATTGAGCATATCTTGTTTCGCATTAATAGTTTATGCTTTCAGCTTTGCAGTTGATTTAGTTGCTGATGTTTAGAATGCACACACACACTGTAACAGCCCTCCCCGTGGGATCCAGCTGGCGCTGCAGTGCATCGATCCTAACCCCTCCCTTGTGATACAACCTGCCCGAAATCACCTAGGCCTCGGCTCACAAATGAGTTATTGGTGAGGTTCGAACCCAGGAGCTCACCCTTTAACAACCCTCCCACAGAGAATCTGTCACCAATTAAGGTGCATGTATCTTATTGTCACACACACGCTCCACTGTATCTTATTGTCTTGCTTGTTCTGAGTATCTTTGAAAGGAGCCACTTATTGAAAATATATTACAATGTTACATTGAGTTTCGAAATCTCTGGTAAACATTTCACATGGGATCGAGCTTAGATTTTAGAAGAAAGTTTCATTATATATTAGTGTAAAGACCAAGGAACTTAGTTTTCATTCTTTTTGAATCCTATGTTAATTTGTGCCACATAGGTTGATCTTGTCACCGTGTGTGTTCTATATGTTTTCAAAATGAAAAAAGATGAAGATGAAAAAGAGAGTCGCCGTCTGTGGGGATCGAACCCACGGCCACGGGATTAAAAGTCACGCGCTCTACCACTGAGCTAAGACGGCGTTGTTACTTCATTAATCACTGACCTTATAACAAATGACAAGGAGTTTGTCAAATGTTGTCTGGCAACGCCCAGCTTTTCCATTGTAAATGTTCGACAGTTTTTAGTCAAAGAATCTTGTTTACCTTGTTGAGAATTGGGCTTGAAGTTTCGCAGCAGCAATGACAACGTGGTGATAGATTGGTTTGATCATCAAATCGCGATCAAATGACACCATCAAAGGGAGTATGTCTCATATGTGGACATAGTTTTGTTCTCACACGCCTTTCCTTGTAAAAACTCAAGGACATAAACTGCATGTTGTCTTTCCTCCAAGCTTTAGAGATTTGATACTACCAAAATTATGTAGGAGATGACTTTTGCATCTGGTTACTTTTGACTATTTGAACGCTTTGATTTGAGTACAGTCTACGTCCATGTACTGATTAAGCTGATGAAATATTAACCACACTATTCAAATCTGAGTCTATCCTCAAAGGTACGGACAACTATGTGTTTAACCCTATACACTCACACAGTTGAGTTATCCAACAAAGTAAGGTAAAAGCAACAAGACAATATTATTAACCATACTACAAAGAGATGTAAGTTCTTTAAAATGTCTTAGGACAGAATCTGAAAAATATTGAAGAACAGGAGAGACCCAAAAGAAACACAGTAAGGATAAACTGGAAAACCCCACAGGGCTTCAACTCAAAAGCATTTCCTGTGAACAATCGACGGGCCTGACTCATCATACTCCGCCTTTGCAATCCACATCTACAAAAATCGACAACAGAAGACAACGATCAGTAAGTCAGATATGACTAGGAACTAACTGATTGATTGATTGATTGGATTAGTATCTACCTGCTGGAAGGTACTGAGAGAGGCCAAGATAGATCCTCCAATCCAGACAGAGTATTTCCTCTCAGGAGGTGCAACAACTTTAATCTTCATGCTGCTCGGTGCTAAAGCAGTGATCTCTTTGCTCATTCTATCAGCAATTCCAGGGAACATAGTCGTTCCACCACTGAGCACAATGTTACCATACAAATCCTTTCTGATGTCCACATCACATTTCATTATGGAGTTGTATGTGGTTTCATGGATGCCAGCATTCTCCATACCAATCATAGATGGCTGGTAAAGAACCTCTGGGCAACGGAACCGCTCAGATCCAATGGTGATCACTTGTCCATCAGGTAACTCATAGTTCTTCTCTACGGAAGAGCTGGTCTTGGATGTCTCAAGCTCCTGCTCATAGTCCAGAGCAATGTAGCAGAGCTTCTCCTTTATGTCTCTGA
The DNA here is from genome assembly GCA_905132885.1 of Moricandia moricandioides. Classification (NCBI taxonomy): domain Eukaryota; kingdom Viridiplantae; phylum Streptophyta; class Magnoliopsida; order Brassicales; family Brassicaceae; genus Moricandia; species Moricandia moricandioides. The sequence continues at coordinate 107,412 of CAJHQQ010000474.1, forward strand.
CAATTTCACGCTCAGCTGTTGTGGTGAAGGAGTAACCACGCTCAGTGAGGATCTTCATCAGAGCATCAGTGAGGTCACGACCTGCAAGATCGAGACGTAGGATAGCATGGGGAAGAGCGTAACCCTCATAGATAGGGACCGTGTGGCTCACACCATCTCCAGAGTCAAGCACAATACCTACAACCACAGCTCAACAATATTCAACACACAGTTTTTGAATCTGCAGACTACAAGAAGGCCATAGGATGCTGGATTTACCAGTAGTACGACCACTAGCGTAAAGTGACAAGACAGCTTGAATGGCTACATACATAGCGGGAGCATTAAAAGTTTCAAACATGATCTGAGTCATCTTCTCACGGTTAGCTTTAGGGTTAAGAGGAGCTTCAGTGAGGAGAATGGGATGCTCCTCAGGAGCAACACGAAGCTCATTGTAGAAAGTATGATGCCAGATCTTCTCCATGTCATCCCAGTTGTTGACAATACCATGCTCAATAGGGTACTTGAGGGTTAAAATACCACGCTTGGACTGAGCTTCATCACCAACGTATGCATCCTTCTGTCCCATTCCCACCATGACTCCAGTGTGACGAGGACGGCCTACAATACTTGGAAACACAGCTCTCGGTGCATCATCTCCAGCAAAACCAGCCTAAACAAAGAACATAATAATCCACAAAAGATTCACAAAAGTGATAATCCACAAAAAGATTCATTCTTTAGATCAATTCAGTGACATGTTACAGATTAATGATTGTCAATTTGAGCATTTACCTTAACCATTCCAGTGCCATTGTCGCAGACAAGGGGTTGAATGTCTTCACCGTCAGCCATTTTTTATTTTCTGCAAAACAACAAACATTAAAACACAAGCAAACCCAATGTTCTTTTTTCAGATATGCTAAGATTCAGTTGGAATATATATATATATATATCTAAAGCAACAACATTATAATAACCAAAGCAAAAAAAAAAAAAATCTTTTTCAACGAGTCAAAGAAAAATTAATATCCGAAAACGACATAATCAAAATCTAAAAGGAATGTGACAGAGATTCAAGAATCACGTTCGATTTTAAAATATTAAAAAACATTCAACCAGAGAAACACAATTGAATAGAACAAAATAAAACAATACTACCCACACGCTAGGAAAAAAATAGATAGTGTATCAATCAAAATGGAATATTTTAGGTTCACTCGTCAAATCCAGAAAATCAATTGTCAAATTGTAAAATGTGGCGGATAAATACCCATATCCAGATCCTTAATAACACAATTTACAACCTTAAATTTTACCGGAAACAATAAGTAAAAGAAAAGAAGATGAAAACCTTCTGATGAATCGAATCTATGGAGAAACAATCGTGAATGTGAAAGGAAGGAGGAAGAACGAAAAATATAAAAACGGGTCAAAAGGCCTCACCTTCTTTTTCGGTTCAATTAAACTGAAAAGACTTCTTTACCCTCTGTTTTAAAATTATTTTAATTGTAATAAATGGGCCAAACTAAGCTCAACATATTAGGCCCAATTACTTAGGGTTTTTCTTTAGCCTCCTTATATATTTGACTTTTCTTCCCGTCGTCGTCCTTCCTTTCTTTCGGAGGAGATCGATCCAAAAAACAAGGTTCCACATTTGATTCGATTACTCTGTAAACCGAACTTCGTCGATTCTGTAAACTAATAGCTCTCTGTTATGTTAGGAGAAGATGACAACACCGCAAGTGAAGACCGGTTTGTTCGTTGGTTTAAACAAAGGTCATGTTGTCACCAGACGCGAGTTGGCTCCTCGTCCTCGCTCTCGCAAAGGAGTATGTATACCTTCTTTGATTGTGATAATTTTTGTTCAGACAGTGCGTGGGCTCATTAAAGTGTATACCTGATTTAGATTGCTTCTGGTCGCAATCTTGTGAATGTTCTAAGTTCACTAGATTGTCTAACACAAAACTATTTGATCTTGCAATATCTATCAAGTATCGTCACTTATGAGCTTATGTTTTGCTGGGTTCTGCTTTTGTTAAGTATGGAGATTTGTTGGCATTATCTTGCAATAAAGTTGCAGGCTTTCATTATGATTTTTTTTCTTTATTTGTTGCAAGCCTGAATCGTGTAAAATCTTTCTCCTGTGTTTAGCAAACGAGCAAGAGGACACTCTTTATCAGATCCTTGATAAGGGAAGTTGCTGGTTTTGCTCCTTACGAGAAGAGAATCACTGAGCTTCTAAAGGTTGGTAAAGACAAACGTGCTCTTAAGGTGGCTAAGAGGAAGTTGGGTACCCACAAGAGAGCCAAGAGGAAGAGAGAGGAGATGTCCAGTGTTCTCCGCAAGATGAGGTATAATCCCATTTTACCATTTGCTCTTTATTATAAAGCAGCATAAGATGTTGTGCAGCCTATGTAGAGTTAACGAATAGGAAAACTATTTTAAGTGAAAAGTTCATTCTGAACACTCATCTCATCTGAAGCATAGAGAAAACAAAACAAGCTTATCGTGAGTGTGTGCTTATGTTTTTTTTTTTTTGTTGTTTTAATAACTGTAGGTCTGGTGGTGGTGGTGCAACCGAGAAGAAGAAATGATCTCAGATAGAGAAGCCACTCGTATTGTGTGTTTTTAGTGTTTTGGATTTTAAAGAGAAGTTAGTGATTATTATTATTCGTATAAACTTTTATCCGCTTTTTCAATTTGTTTTGAACTACTTTCGAATGTGAGTTCATTGATACTGAAATTAAGAAATTACTTTTCAACAAAAAAAATCTCAAACAATGTGCTTCTTTTTTTTTTTTTTATTTTTTTTTTGGTTTGGAGGACCTTGTGTGACCAATATGGGTTGGTCTAGGTTTGTTGGGTTTACCTGGTTCGTTTTCAAACTACTATATATTCTTTAAACTTAATTTTAAGGCTAATATGGTTTTTTATCTCAAAATACATACTCTTTTTTGGTGAAAATATTTTTTTGGTAAAAGATTCAACTTTTAGTTTTTTTTTTTATCTTCTTGCTTTGTGTTTTATTGATTATTTTGGATCATTAACCATGATTAACTTTGAATCATCTATGGTTTTGAAGTTCATCGTATTTGTTAGTGAGTAGTTACTTTTAGAATTCATGGGTTAGGGTGATTAAGTGATGATTTAAGATCTTTAGTGTTAAATCATTCATGTTCTGGGTTTATCTCTTGTGTCTAATGCTAGATTAGATTTGATCACTTTGATTTAAACATTTCATGCCTGAAATATGTTTGATGAAACGTCAGAATCAAAGTGATATTGCTCTTTGCATGCTTAACCAATGACAATTGATGTTAGGGAATCTTAGATAATAGACTTGTTCTCAATGATTGCTTGATTAAACTAAACCGAAAACATTTGATGTTTAGTGACTGATAGCAAATGAACTTTTATATTGACAAAGAATTAGTTTAATGGTTGTGTCTAGACTTGTAGGACTTGATTGTGTCTAGACTTGTAGGACTTGATTGTTTGTTTGTGTTAGCATCTTAGGTTAGATCTTAGTCACCCAGAGTCAATAGTCTTATCCATGAGTTCCTTTATTCTCAATTGGTTAAAAGTTTTAGTTATCATCCTTACATGTTATTGTTACTTCTATTCACACAACTAAACTGATGTACTTAGATTAAGTTTATATTTGTATTTCATTGCATCATGGTCAATTAGAAATGGATTGACTCTTATCTTTACCACTTTGATTAGGATAAAGTAAAATCATTTATCAAATTTGGCGCCGTTGCCAGTTCTAAGTTGATTTTGGCAGTGAAATTTAGTCATAGCTTGAAACAAAGTCTTATTTTCTTTCACTTGTTTACTGATATTCTTTCTTCATTTCTTTTTGAATCACAGGTGTATGAACTTGAGGAGTAGATGACCAACTGACATTGTTCCAAGAGTAGACAACATCATACCTTTAGAGAGAGAATTAGCAAGAAAGAGAAGAGAAGAGAAACTTATTCATTTGGACACATTGCTCACCAACCAACAAATCTCTATAGCAACTCTCAAATTCATTGACAAATTAACAAAGCGAATCCCTGCTAATGGAAACTTGATCTCGATCACTTGGCTTGGTAAGTGGAAATGATTTAATTAGGATATAAGAAGGGTTCAAATTCTTTGATGACTTTCACTCAAGAAAAAGAGCTTGAACATTATGCAAAATTTGTCTAAGAAAATGAACAATTTATGCATACAATGGTTTGTTCTCATCATTCTAACTTTTTCCAAACACTTTCAACCCCTTCTCTTTCTCTTGTTGCTAACTCACTCCCCTTTTTATCCAAAGACTCAAAAAGACACTCTTTCTCACTCACCAAATGAACTATCTCTATTTCTTTTATTTTAACTAACTATGAATATCTTTTTCTTTTGTTTTCTTACTTAGCTCCATTTCTTTTTGTTTTCTCCAACCTTTTACTGTCTTTTTTTTTATTGAGGTTTTGCTTAAGGTACTTAGAACCTTTTTTTTTTCTTTGATCCCTAGTGGCCATCTTCTTTTCATTTCTCTTTTAGCTCATTCTTTTCACTTATCTCCCACCTCAAAACCCAAAAGCAAAGCTTATAAACACCAACACACTTCTCATTCCTAAATGCTAGCTCAAAAGAGGTTTTATAGCCAGCTAAGGATGAAAATAAACCAATGTCGCTCCCAATACTCTCAAGATTTTACACATAACAAGCTATCAATAAAATGCCTCACTCAAGCAAATTTCAATTAAGGTCTCAAAGAATGGTGAGAGTTAAAGGGTAAAGATGTGACATCTGGGTTTTTAGAGAGTGATATAATTGATAGAGATCAACCCATATGTGTATAAAATCCATGACCAAGTATACAAGAGTCCATAAGCAAGGTAGATTAAGTTCATTAAACCCTAGTTCATTTTGGAGTTGGTTTCAAGAACAATGTCAATCTCGGCAAACAACCAGTTTCGAGAAGAGTTTTCAAGGCACGAAGCTTGCAAGTCTTTCAAGATACGCTTAAGCTACTTGCTATGTTTAACTATGGTGGCATTTTGAGTTCTAGATATGTGTTCCTTACGAGGCAATAGCATCTTTGTTCCCTATGCAATATATATGCTCTAGACTTAATCCTAACAATGAAATGATGCAACCTAGATGATTCTTTTGTGGTTTTCGAAATTTTCTCTTTTTTTATATATGTACAATGCAACTCAAATGCTTATGCAAACAAGGAAAGAAAATGAAATGATTAGACATGGTACCCCTCCCCAAACTTGAACAACACAGTCTCTCTGTAATCAAGAGAGAGTGAGATACCAAAAAGACAATGAATATTTACAATGATAGAGGTATGGAGATACCTCAAAATGAATCGAAAGCAGTGGACTCCTCGTCGTGCTCGTCCTCACTTCCGCCATTGTCACTCTCTTCTATGTCTTGTTGATTGCCTATCTCAAAGCCTTCGCCTTCGTCGTCGGATGTGTTTGTGCCTGAACGCCCCTTTCCATGACGAGGCTGGCGGCGAGGCTCTGGAGCAGAGGTCTCGGCCATGATGAAGTCTTTTGCTTTACAGCCTCCTATCCCTGCTCTAACCATAACATCAGTGATTCTTTTCATAAATCTTGCTGAGGATGCATCATTCTTTTTTATTGACTTCTTCTGCGCTTTGTATTTGGCAGACAACTTTTGAATGATTTTATCCTAGATCTTGTTCCACCCCTCAAGCTTCCCTATGTACTCGTAGACATCGCGCAAAGGACCCTTCGGAAGGGTTCCAGTGTGGGGCATGAAGTAGTAGTGGGAAGGGTCATAGAGTGTGTGCTCCTCCTCCTGGATCTCAGGTGCATCTTGTGAAGTGGATGTTGGGATATATGTTGTAGTAGCAGTGGCAGCAGCAAATGAAGATGGACCGGCAGTTGATCGTCTCGCTGTTCTCCTACGATTGGGGACGGTGTCAAGTGGACCGTGTGGTCCAAGCTGAAGATCTGTAGGGATGTCGAATGAGATGATGTGCTTGCTACGTACCATGAGAACCCGCAGGTTTGGTAGGAGAAGCTCTTTGTGCTTAAAGTCGATGTAGAAGGAATAAACATGCTGGCCTTGAAACATCTCTGAAAGAAATTTGGTCCTCTTCATGTAAGGATCATCCATGTATAAAGGTTCCTGAGGGGTCTCGCTATGGAGGGGGACTCCTGCGGCCTTGAGCAGTGGTGTAATCAGACCACCGATGCTCAGCTGAGGTGTGCTGTCATGGTTTGTCCATACCCAGTCCTAGTAATATTTGAGTCTCCTCACGAAGAAGCTCACTCTCCCAAAACCTGAGAAAATATCCTCTTCATCTCTATACAGCGCATCCCTCCCAAATAATGGTATGAGAGCCATGACAATCATCGTCAATTCATCGTTCAGAACATTCCAAGATTCTCGGCGAGCAAAGAGCGTGTTGCCCAAGATGCGATAAACGTATCTTACCACTGGGTTTCTGATACTGGAGTTTTTTTCCTTTAAGGATCATGAGCATATTCTGCAATTAGAGGCCAAACCTTGTCGGGGATGTTGTAGTTTCTAGGGAGATCGATGCGCTTATCATCCTTAAAGCCCATAACGTCGCTGATTTTCTTGTAGCTCCGCTTGTACAACTTCCCTCGAACCTTAAATTGAATCCGCCCCTACTCAAACTCTGGTGGTCCATCCCTAAGGGGGAAGACTTTTTAACGATGAGAGAAAATGACGTGAAGCTTCCACTTGTAGAGGTTGTGCTTCCATTGTGAGGATGAACTGCAATCCAATGCTCTCTAGTATCTGAAACACGCCATCATAAAGCCCATTTTCCTGGAGGAATATCAGGCAGGAAAATTTCGTTGGTGCACACACGAGATTGTTCTGGAGGTGATTGAACAACTGGAATTTTGTTGGGATGACTGATCTATCCCTTTCCTTTGCTATGCCTTTCCCTTTCTCTTTTCCTTTGGGTTTCTTAGATGGTCTTGGCGGGAAGATGAGGATGCAAAATCGGAGCTGTTCAGTCACCCCAAAACCATCTAAGAAACCCAAAGGAAAAGAGAATGACATAGCAAAGGAAATGGATAGATCAGTCATCCCAACAAAATCCCAGCTGTTCAGTCACCTCTAGAACGATCTCGCGTGGGCACCAACGAAATTTCCCTGCCCGATATTCCTCTAGAAAACTGAGCTTTATGATAGCGTGTTTCAGATACTAAAGAGAATGGGATTTCAGTCCATCCTCATAATGGAAACACTGCCTCTATACGTGGAAGCTTCATGTCACTTTCTCTCATCGTTAGAAGTATTCCCCCTTAGCGATGGACTACCAGAGTTTGGGTATTGGCAGATTCAATTCAAGATCCGAGGGAAGTTGTACAAGCTGATCTACAAGGAAATCAGCGACGTTATGGGCATTAAGGATGATAAGCGCATCGATCTCCCTTGAAACTACAAGATTCCGACAAGGTATGGCCTCTAATTACAGAATTTGCTCATGATCCTTAAAGGAACAAAAACTCCAGTATTAGAAACCTGGTGGTCAGATATGTTCATCGCATATTGGGAAACACGCTCTTTGCTCACCGATAATCTAGGAATGTTCTGGACGATGATTTTCATGGCTCTTATACCATTATTTGGGAGGGTTGCATTGTATAGTGATGAAGAGGATATTTTCTCAGGTTTTGGGAGAGTGAACTTCTTCGTGAGGAGACTCAAATATTACCAAGACTGGGCATGGACAAACCATGACAGCTCACCTCAGTTGAGCATCAGTGGCCTGATTACATCATTGCTCAAGGCCGCAGGAGTCCCCCTCCATAGCGAGACCCCTTAAGAACCTTTATATATGGATGATCCTTACATGAAGATGACCAAATTTCTTTTAGGGATGTTTCAAGGCCAGCATGTTTATTCCTTCTACATCGACTTTAAGCACAAAGAGCTTATCCTACCAAACCTGCAGGTTCTCATGGTACGTAGCAAGCACAACATCTCATTCGACATCCATACAGATTTTCAGCTTGGACCACACGGTCCACTTAACACCGTCCCCAATCGTAGGAGAACATCGAGACGATCAATTGCCGGTCCATCTTCATTTGCTGCTGCCACTTCTACTATAGCACCTATCCCAGCATCCACTTCACGAGATGCACCTGAGATCCAGGAGGAGGAGCACACACTCTATGACCCTTCCCACTACTACTTCACGCCCCCACACTGGAGCCCTTCCGAAGGGTCCTTTGCGCGATGCCCACGAGTACATTTGGAAGCTTGAGGGGTAGAACAATATCCAGTATAAAACCATTCAAAAGCTGTGCGCCAAATACAAAGCGCTGAAGAAGTCAGTAAAAAAAATGATGCATCCTCAACAAGGTTTATGAAAAGATTCACCGATGTTCTTGTTAGAGCAGAGATAAGAGGCTGTAAAGCAGAATACTTCATCATGGCCGAGACCTCTGCTCCAGAGCCTCGCCGCCAACCTCGTCATGGAAAGGGGCGTTCAGGCACATACACTTCCGAAGACGAAGGCTTTGAGATATGCAATCAGTAAAACATAGAAGAGAGCGACAATGGCGGAAGTGAGGACGAGCACGACGAGGAGTCCACTGCTTCCGATTCATTTTGAGGTATCTCCATACCTCTATCATTGTAAATATTCATTGTCTTTTCGGTATCTCACTCTCTTTTGATTACACAGAGACTGTGTTGTTCAAGTTTGGGGGGGAGTACCATGTCTAATCATTTCATTTTCTTTCCTTGTTTGCATAACCATTTGAGTTGCATTGTACATATAAAAAGAAGAGAATATTTTGAAAACCACAAAAAAATCATCTAGGTTGCATCATTTCATTGTTAGGATTAAGTCTAGAGCATATAGATTGCATTTATACTGCATAGGGAACAAGGATGTTATTGCCTCATAAAGAACACATATCTAGAACTCAAAATGACACCTTAGTTAAACATAGCAAGTAGCTAATCTTGAAAGACTTGCAAGCTTCGTGCCTTGAAAAATCTTCTCGAAACTGGTTGTTTGCCGAGATTGACATTGTTCTTGAAACCAACTCCAAAATGAACTAGGGTTTAATGAACTTAATCTACCTTGCTTATTGACTCTTGTATAATTGGTCATGGATTTTATACACATATGGGTTGATCTCTATCAATTATATCACTCTCTGAAAACCCAGATGTCACCTCTTTACCCTTTAACCCTCACCTTTCTTTGAGACCTTAATTGAAATTTGATTGAGTGAGGCTTTTTATTGATAGCTTGTCATGTGTAAACTCTTGAGAGTATTGAGAGCGACATTGATTTGTTTTCATTTAGCTGGTGTTTATAGGACCTCTTTTGAGATAACATTTAAGAATGAGAAGTGTGTTTGTGTTTATAAGTTTTGCTTTTGGGTTTTGAGATAAGTGAAAAGAATGAGCTAAAAGAGAAATGAAAAGAAGATGACCACTAGGGATCAAAGAAAAAGAAAATAAAAGCTCTAAGTACCTTAAGCAAAACCCAAATAAAAAACAGTAAAAGGTTGGGGAAAACAAAAAGAAATGGAGCTAAGTAGGAAAACAAAAGAAAAAGATATCCCTAGTTGGTTAAAATAAAAGAAAAAGAGAGAGTTCATTTGGTGAGTGAGAAAGAGTGTCCTTTTGGGTCTTTGGATAAAAAGGGAATGAGTTAGCAACAAGAGAAAAATTAGGGTTTGAAAGTGTGTAGAAAAGGGTAGAATGATGAGAGCAAACCATTGTATGCATGAATTGCTCATTTTCTTAGATAAATTTTGCATAATGTTCAAGCTCCTTTTCTTGAGTGAAAGTCACCAAAGAATTTGAACCCTTCTTCTATCCTAATTAAACCATTTCCACTTACCAAGCCAAGTGATCGAGATCAAGTTTCCATTAGCAGGGATTCGCTTTGTTAATTTGTCAATGAATGTGAGAGTTGGTATAGAGACTTGTTGGTTGATAAGCATTGTATCTAGTGTAGAGGCATGAGAGTCTCTTTAGGCCTTTAGAAGATAGAGTGTACTAAGAGAGCCTGCTCATGTTATTTGCTATGTTTACCTAGGATGTGATGTTGAAGGCTATGAAGTGTATCTTTTGGTTCTGAGCTCCCATCTTCAAACCCTTCTCTCTTGCTTGTTCTTGAAAGTTCACTTGAGGAAAAGTAAAAGACAAGTTTGGGGGAGTTGATATCTCACATATGTGAGTCTAAATGATGAAAATGTACTAGGAAAAGTGGTCAATACGATGTAAATATATGAGATATCATTTGACTCTTGAACTAAGATTAAAATGAATTGTTTAGGATAATTTTGATTCTTCAATCAATTCATTAAGATGACTATTTATGATACCTCAAACCTCTCAGCATTGTTCTCATGCTACTCCTAGTGTTTGATTTCAGGTATCAATGACGAGAACTAGATCAAAGGGAGCCAACATAAGCCGAAACCCATCAAAAAGGAAATAGAATGATATTGAGCAAGAAAGAAAGAAACTTGAAGAGACTGGGAGGGGGATTGAAGAAGGTCACCAAGCTTCAACTGAGAGTGAGTATGAGGTTCCACCAAGACCGGTTAAGAAATCCAAAGGGAAAGGGAAAGAAAAGGTCATAGCAAAGGAAAGAGATATACCAGTCGTCTCAACAAAACCTCAATTGTTCAATCACTTCCAAGTCGGTATCACGTGTGCACCAACAAAGTTTCCTTGCCTGCTATTAGTGTTTTAGATACTGGAGAGCATGAGACTGCAATCTCTCCTTACGATGAAAGCTCAGCCTCTATATGTAGAAGCTTCATGCCATTTTCTTTCATCACGAGAAATGTTGCGCGTTAGTGATGAACCAACTTAGTTTGGGTATGAGAGGATCTAATTTAAGGTGAAAGGAAAGTTTCCAAATTGAGTTACAGAAAGATCAGCAATATCACGGGCTTCAAAGATGATAAGCGCAACGATCTTCCTAGGAACTACAACATCCCCAACAAGGTCTGGCCCTCAAATGAGCAAGAACACCAACATTAGGAATCATGTGATCAGCCTGTGATTAGATATGTCCATTGAATCTTACGTAACACTCACGTTGCTCGTCCAGAATCAGAGAATCTCTTGGATGATGAACTGAAAATGATGTGCATGGGGCTTGTGCCATTGTTTGGCACTGATGCATTGTACACAGATGACGAAGATATTTTTTTTAGATTTTCGGAAATTTGGTTTCTTTGTGAGGAGACTAAAGTACTACTGGGACTGAGCTTGAACTAACCATGATAGCACGCCTCAGTTGAGCATCGGCGGCTTGATTACACCACTCCTCAAAGTTGCAGGAGTCCCTCTCGATACTGAAATTCCTCAAGCCCCTTTGTACATGGATGGTCCTTACATGAAGAGAACCAAATACCTTTCAGAGATGTTTCAGGGCAAACAAGTCTTGACTTCGATCATACATAGCTTGTCCTACCAAACCAGCGTGTTTGGATGGTTTGTATCAAGTATAGTATCTCGTTCGACGTCCCGCATGATCTCCAGCTTGGCCCACACGGTCCACTTGACACTGTACCAATTAAAAGGAGAAATGTTGTGAAACGATCAACTGTTGGTCCATTTTCATCTGCTGTTGCTGCTACTCCAACACCTATCGCAGCATCTAGTTCCCGACCCACCCCTGAGATCCAAGAGGAAGAACAAACACTCTATAGACCTCCCCGCTACTATTTCAAACCGCATATTGAAGCCCTCCTGAAAGGTTCTTTGCGAGATGCCCATGAATACATTGTGAAGCTTGAGGGGTGAAACATGATCCAATATAAAACCATCCACAAGCTGTCATCCAAGTACAAAGCTCTGAAGAAGAGAGTGAAGAAGAATGCTGCAACCTCAGCCAAGTTTATGAAAAAAGTCACAAATTTTTTGGTTAAGGAGAAAGTCAAATTTCTAACAGACTCTAGTTAACTGTAAAACTAACATGTTTATCCTAGACGACTTACCAGGAAGTCTTCTCTGGTATTTTCGAGATTTTTTTGTTAACAAAAAAATATTGAAAGACTTCCAGAGAAGTCGTCTCTAGAAAACACACATAAAGTCAATTGCAAAAGTGACATCTGCATTGACCAGAAGACTTCCGTATAAGTCTTCTACGACCAAAAGACTTACACGGAAGTCTTCTGACGAACAATTGTGGAAAAAAAATCAATTTCATACTTTCAACCAGTGAGATAACTTGTTTAGCTTCTCCTAGCACACAAAATTTCACCACGAAACACATCCACTTGTTAATGATCAAGAATCATGAGCTTGAACCTTACAAAGTTTAGAATCAAAATCTTGGGTTTTTTGGATGAATATAGAGAGAAGTGAAAGAGATGTAGTTTTGAGAATAAAAATGAGATAGGAGGATTAAAAATTGATTCTTAGATGCATTAAGAGCTTCAAATTTCTTGTTCATAGTGGTTGGTGTATTGATAGAAATGAAAATATTGTAAATACTTGAGGAAGATGAGGCTGATAAAGTAAAATACCTATTTTTGAAAAAAAAAAATAATAATCTAAATTTTTGGGGTGAATACGACAATTGAAAGTTCCAAAAAAAATCATGGATTAGTTTTTTGTTCATGTTCAAGGGATCAAACACATAGAAATAAACACATTTTTCGTGAGAAAGTTCAAATGGGAGAAATTTATGTTCTGACATTTCTTCTTCATTACAATTTGCTTAAATATTTATGATAGGACTACCTCATCATTATTTACTATTTTAAGTGTGTTTGAACACCACACTATAATATTTGGATGAATATAAAGAGAAGTGAAAGAAATGTAGTTCTTGAGCATAAAAATGAGATAAGAGGATTAAAAATTGATTTTTAGATGCATTAAGAGCTTCAAATTGCTTGATCATGGTGGTTGGTGTATTGAAAGAAATGGAAATATTGTAAATACTTGAGGAAGATGAGGCTGATAGAGTAAAATACCTATTTCGAAAAAAAAGAAAAAAAAATGTACTAACATTTACGTGAATAATCTGAATTTTTTTTTTTGGGGGGGAGGAGGGGGGGGGAATAGGACAATTGAAAGTTCCAAAAAAATTCATGAGTTAGTTTTGTGTTTAACTTTGAGTTTTTAGTCATATTTGCAAAAAGCCCATAATTTATTTTGTTCATGTTCAAAGGATCAAACACATTCTTCGTGAGAAAGTTGAAATGGGAGAAATTTATGTTCTGCACATTTCTTCTTCATTACAATTTGCTAATATATTTCTGATAGGACTACCTCATCATTATTTACTATTTTAAGTGTGTTTGAACACCACACTATAACAGTGGGTCATAAAATCCACTCAAAAATAGGTTTTGCGTTTACAAAGATGTGTTTATGAAGTAATCTAAAAGTAGGATGCTTGAGCTACAATGATCTATGGAAGTATATGTTTTACTGATGATTGAACTGGAAACGTTCCAAGAATACAAAGAGTATCTAAGATCAAAGAGTATGAATGTATTGAGACTATAGTTTAGCTATGGAAGAAATTGGTCCCTTTCTTTTGCCTCCTCTTCTTCCTTTTATAGGTCTCCAAAGGTAAATCTTAACGGCTGCGTGATCTCTGGCAAGGATCAGGTAGGTGTTTTATGGTCGTCTTAAATGCCTTATTTCCTTTACATTTTATTTTAACTTAGGCAAGCTCGGCATAAACGATTTTTCGAGTTTGGGTGGGTCTTGAATCTTCATGGGCTTGTTGTTCCTTCTTGAACCTTAGTACTATTGTATCGAGCTCTCGAACCGGATTTAAAGTGGGGTAAAACCCTGCTCAAACAACGGTAAGAGGGTGAATGACAATAACAACATTATATCAATTACATCGAGAGACACATTTTTGCTTTCTAATTACTTTTAAAAACACATTTTGTTTGGGACACACATTTTTCTTATGGTTTACCTTTTTTGCCCTTCATCTTAGCTAACTAAACATTTCATCTTCTCTGCTAACCTCGTTACCAACCCAAAAAATTCATCATCTCTCCTAATTTAATTATATTTTCCCAAATGCTTTTTCAACCAAATTAAAAGAGAATTGATGGGTGATATCAAACCAGAGTTTGTAATAAAATCAATTTGTTCTTGTGGTTATGGTTGGTGTGTTAGATTTTTATGTTTTGATCATTGTTATCATCATCAGTACTCTGACATGTTCTAAAATTTGGCCGACTAGCCAAAAAACGGTCGGAAACTTGGTCAGAGGAGGTAGGGCGTAGCTAATAAGGATGATCGGCTCTGTTCTACGCTGACTGCATTCTGACTGACGAACGTCGTGGAGATACAGAGTCGGCGTGGAATAAGAAAAAACGCCTAATTCTTTTTTTTTCTGAAAAATTCGACTCAAGCTAATAGAAAATGGGTTTGTGTGTAGAAAGAGTCGAAACTAATGATAAACATGTAATATATCAAGCAAAATGAAAAAGATGCTTCATAGACAAAAAAATGTGGTTGACGGCTGAAATAGTTTACAGGCTTCGTAGTAGGTTTGGAGAAAAAAGAGGGTAAATGTCTATTCTACCCTAGATTTAAGTTCAAATGAGAAAATTTTAATAAAAAATACAAAAATACAAATTTTGAACTCGTCACTCGACCACACAGTTACACCTAGCAAATTTCCAAACAAGGGTATTACTTGTCGGTCATTTCCTTTGCCCAAGTCATCTCAGTCGTGGATGAGTTCAGGATCCGCCATGGTGAGTTTAAGGAAGTTGCGGTGAAGTTTCAGAGAGTGGATGGGATTCGATGTGGGTGAGCTCAAGATCCACCGTGGGTGAGCTCAAGGAAGCTGCGGTGGAGTTTCAGAGAGTGGATGAGCTTGGGATTCGCCGTGGGTGAGCTCAGGATCCGCCGTGGGTGAGCTTGGGGAAGCTATGGTAGAGTTTCAGAGGTGGATAAGCTCGTGATTTACCGTGGGTGAGCTCGGGGAAGTTGTCTTGGAGTTTCAAAGAGAGGATAAGCTCAGGATTAGACGTATGTGAGCTCATGATCCTTCGTGAGTGAGCTCGGGAATCTGCGGTGGAGTTTTAGAGAGTGGATGAGCTCGGGATTCGTAGTGGATGAGCTCATGATTCGATGTGGGTGAGCTCGGGAAGCCACAGTGGAGTTTCAGAAAGTGGATGAGCTCGGGATTTACTGTGGGTGAGCTTGGGAAGTTGTGGTTAAGTTTCAGAGAGTGGATGAGCTCATGATTCGATGTGGGTGAGCTCGGGATTTGCTGCAGATAAACTCGAGAAGTTGCGGTGGAGTTTCAGAGAGTGAATGGACTCATACCATGATGAGCTTAGGATCCGCCGCGGGTGAACTCGGAGAAGCTGCGGTTGAGTTTCAGAGTGGGTGAGCTCAGGATTCATCGTGATTAGTGTTATCAATGATTAGAATTAGTTTTGATTTTAATTTTGTTTTAGCACATGGATATGGACAGCAACTTCACATCAATATGGATGTCTTCTACTATCACAAATACTTGCAACAATACCCACTATTCTTGGTTTTGAGAGATGGTCACTCCCTTGCCTAGTTTGAACAGGTATAAAAGTCAATTGGTTTGAATGCAAGTTTTGTCCATATTCAAATAATAATGTTTTCCTCGTCACAAAGACGTATCCACATCCACATAATATAGAGATTCGCTTCGATACAATAAACCAACCAAAACATTAAACATTTTATTATAACCAGTTAATACCTCCAAACATAATAACCAACCTTCATTAGTGATCTAACGAAATCTAAGCTAGTTAAATAAAATACGATAAATTAATTGTCCAATCTAACAAGTCCATTAGATAGTTATGTTGTTAGAGGGTAAATTTGTCAACAATCTGTCTTGATCTTTGGAAAAGTGTCTCTTAGACAGAATGTGTTTCAAATTGTAAAAAAAAAGTTAAAAGTGTCTTAGAAGGTAAACCACTCTATTATTAGTTTAGATATAAGAATACTCTACTAACTCAAAGGGAAAATTAAGTAAATGTTGACAAAAAAAACACAAGTAAATACATGAAACCTTCAGGAGAAATTATATCTGTTTTCACATGATGGTTCTGCACACTATTATCTTGGCTGAGAGATACATACTTTCACCGTTTTATGCTTCTTCCTTTTTCAGCATTTCACCGTTGTATAATGGCGCTAACTGCACTACATATAACTATCAATGCCACGATTGAGTAAAGTATGATGAGCTTCTCAATTATTCGTATACTGAAGTCAAATTTTCTAATGAGTTATGGACCCTCTGCCTAAAGACTGTTCCACGTACTTATACTGTAGCCACCAAAACTTACTTTTTTAGTAAATCGACATTTCTGAATTTCCCGTCCATGAATCAACAAAGCCATAAAGCAGTGGAGCAAAATGTTTTTGTTGCAGGAGTCATTGTCTCTGGAAATAAGATTCTATAATTATAAATGGGAAATAACGATGTTTCACAGACAATTTCATTCTTCCAACACAGTGGTTGTACGTCTGCCCCATTTATGTCGATGTCGATGTCGTTGTCTTTCTAAACCTAGTAGGGGCATTTTATTCCCATTCAAGAAATGTTTCGATGGCACGAACAGCCAGATGACTTATTACAAGTGAAGTTGATGTTAATTTCATATCTTCAGTTTTATTAGGACATGTATGTATATTACAAACATGGATTCTATGTGCAAAGATAACTACAAATGCTACGTGTGGAAAGGGATACAAATGACACAAATGCAAATATAAAGACATGAGCAGAACAAAACACATATGAGCAGACGTAAATATGGTTAAATGCAAATATGAACGTGAACAACAGCTATATGCAAGCACAAATACGAACACGGAAACGTATTGGAACGCAAGGTAAACACGTATATCAAAAGAAAATGCGAGTGTCAACAAAAAAGGGTAAACCTAATCACTAGGTGCAAACACAAATTTATTTATGTTCAAAATGAAACCACAACACACAATTTAATTTAGACGCGAGTTTTAAACCATTACTTTTGCAAAACCCTGGTGTTCTAATGTACATTAGTTGTAGATATGTCCGATTTTTTTATTTTGATTTGTCTCTATTTAACATTGGACTCATTAGTTATTAAAAAAATGATTTTGACTTTATTTTTAATATTATGTAAACCAAAAAAAAAGTTTAGCGCATAAGAAAAGAAAGATGAAAGATGGTGAGACCTAGGAATGGGCATTTTATCGGTTAATTTTGATTTGATTCGGTATTCGTTTCGATTCGATCCAAAAAAGTTAGATATCCGTGATTCTTTGAAGCAAAAAAAACATAATAATAATCAATATCCATTAAAAACAACCCACAAATACTAAAAAAAATTAGAGTCGGATATCCACTTTGCTCCAATTTTTATATAAAGATATGTATATTTTTAATTAAATATAGAATTTTAAATGTATACTTTTATATAATTATTATTTTAACATGTAATTTTATTCATACATTACTTATAAAAATCTTAAATTAAGAAACTATTATAAAATTATAATTTTCTAAAAATTATGTTTTATAAAAAAATTAAAATTAATTAATTTTAAAATTTATAAAACATATAGTTTTACTGATCATTACTTTTTATTTGATATTTTGAAAACAAAATTGTATAGTTCTTATTAGATTTACGTGTATTGGACATAATAGATGCGACACTCCATAAATATCTATAAATATTCACAAATATTTGTAAAATTTTCGGATATCCAAAAAATCTCATATCTGTATTTTTAGAAACAAAACAAATAAAAATATTAGATATCCATAAAATCTGAACCAAATTACATATACTACTGAAATTTAGAGTATTATTCGATCTGTATTCTCCCTAGACCAATATGTCTTGACTAACTGTTCCTCGAGATTTGGAGGACCATTTTAATTATTTTTCTTAACATTTTCATGTGATTAGTGAAAAATAGAGTAACTAACAACATTCACGCTTACTATGTCTTGAATCTAATTGTTCCTCATAATTTGGAGGACCACTTGTTTGGCACTTTTGGCTTGTCCTTATGAAAAGTCCAAAACTATTTCATAGAACGAGAAATGGACTTTTAGTTTTTTATTTTTTTATTTCGTAATCTGTATTCTCGTGAATTCTCCCACTATGATCTGATTTTTAAGATTTTTATAAGTAAAATGTTTAACATTTGTCTTAGGGCATCCACATCAATGAACCCCCCTTGGGGTTCATCTTTTCATTTTTTAATTATTAATTTTTTTTGTTTTTCTTTTTTGTTTTTTTTTAAAAAAAAAAAAAAAAAAAAGATAGACCAATCGCGGGCTGGCACGTGTCATGAACAGTGATGATACGGGTTCACCAGAGTGAACCCCAAAGGCAGGGTTCATCACTGTTCATCTAGAAAACTGTGTGAACCCCCCTTATGAACCCTCAATGTGCATGCTCTTAGGAAAGTAATTTACAAGTGTTTACATCTCCAAAAATATGGCCGCTATGGCAAAAACAAGTAATATTAAATTGATAGTCGTTGCACGTATAACTTTTTTATATTTTATGCTATTTAAATTTTCTTCCGAGTTTTGAAGTCACAGAAAGGAAACATGGACTCAATATATCAAATCTCTCGAAACACAAATTTATAAGAGTATTTTTTTATCGTTTTAAAAAATTCCCAAAACTAAAACTATCAATATTTCTGTTAAATCTTATGAACACCTCTTAATGAGACTTATATTTACAGTGAAAATAATTTTTTTTAACATGTGAAATATGAGAACACAAACCTAACTTAAATAGAAAATTTCATTATCTTATTATAAATTTATTTTTTTTGTTTATCTCTTAACATATTAAACACTTATTAATATATTAACTATTCAGAAGTTTGGAATTATCCAACAATCACTCTCTTTTAAGGACATCAATTTTTTGAACTCCAATTAAACTCCTCATTTGCTTGAACTTAATCCTTGTTAATAGCTTTGTAAGGATGTCAGTCTTCTGCTCAACACTCGGCACATGCTCGACTTCGATTTTTCCATTCTCCACACACTCACGAATGAAAGGATATTTTGAAAGTATGTGCTTACTTCTTCCATGAAAAAATGGATTCTTCGTTAGATAAATAGTTGATTTGTTGTTGGTTTTAAGTATGGTATTCTCGCCTTCTTCGCTTAGTATCTCACACAACAACTCCTTGATCCATATAGCTTGCGTTGTTGCCTTTGTTGCCACCATGAACTCTGCTCCGCATGATAACAATGCGACGTTCAGATGCTTTTGTGACGTCCAAATAATCAATTATGAACCTCATCCTGTCATCGACATCAATTTTGTGTGATTGTTGTCACTATAGCCAATGACGCTTCTTGATCCATCTCTCTTAAAAACAGACCAAAATTTGTTGTTCCTTTTACATACCGTAGTATGTGCTTAATGGCTTGTCCATGAGAGTCTCTCGGATTGTGTATGTATCTACTCATAACGTCCACTGCGTAACATAGTCGGGCCTTGTATGAAGTAGATACATTAAATATCCTAAGGTTCTCTTGTATGTTGTTGCATCTATCTTTGTTTCATCTTCTCTTTTGACACCTTTAAATCTGACTCCATTGGTACGTGAGTCTTGTTATACGCTTCCATATTTATGTCACACATGATTCCTTGAGCAAATCTTTCTTGTTTTATCGTGATCTCATTTGCTCTTTGAATCTTGTAGATCCACTTTAACCTAGAAGGTTTAACACCAGTCATTCTATCTACAAGCTCTCATATCTTGTTTCTCGTGATAGCTTCCAACTTGGATACCATAGCTTCCTTCGTGTGTGAAGCCCTATTCACGTCGGTCATCTTGCTTACGTGATTTGCTTCACAGTCACCAGGATCAAAGCTTTAACTTAGCTTAGATCGAGTCTCCAACCTAAGGCTCTGATACCAATTCAGATCTCTAGAAATACAAAGATTTATAAGAATTTTTTTTATTGCTTTATAAACTTTTCAAAACTAAAGCTTTCAATATTTCTCTTAGATCTTATGATCTTCTCTCTTAGATCTTTTAATCTTCTCTCTTAGATCTTATCAAACATCTCTCCATGAGGCTTATATTTATAGTGAAAGACAATTTCTTTTAATATGTTGGATATAGAAACACAAAAAAGACCTAAATAAAAAAAACTTAATTTTCTTATTCAATATTTATTTTTTATGTTTATTTCTTAACATATTAAACACTTATTAATATGTTAACTTTTCATAAGTTTAGAATTATTCATATTCCGTTCGTTGAAAAGATAAATTCAGCATGAAGATATTTAACTTGTTAGTAGCACTATAACTGATGTTACAAAGATTGTTCGTTGAAGGGATGATATACAAAAGTAAAAAAAAAATCTTCATTCAACACTTGAGTCATTTTGTTTGCACATGAGATTGTAATATCAATTAACTTGTGTGAATAAATTTATTCGATGAGGATAATTGTCTAATATGTTGTACTAATGTTTATCTTTCAAAAGAAGGTTTTATTAATGTCATTACCACTTATACCGTGTATTATCCGATAATGTAGTGTATGAGTGGGAAAAGGGGTCTACTTCATGACAAACATAAATAAGTTAAAAGATGAAAATGGGCTGAACTAAAGTCTGATAATGTAGTTTATCGCATCTTTGAGACAGTCCACTAGTTTTTACATCATTTTCGTTCTACATGTTCAAAACTGGTTTTGCCACCTTAATTTCAGACTAGTGAAGCTTTACATTTGGCTTCTAAAGTCTTAACACAACTATGCTTATTTCAAACTTGACTATCAATTGAAAACCATGACTTCCATAATCATATACTAATTAAAGTTAGGAAAGTCGTTTATAGATAGCATAGTAGAATGCCAATTCTTGGAAAATTCAACGGTACTAGTTTATGGGAATATGCGTAGAAATTTGGAATTCATATCTTATAAAATGAAATAAAAAACTCCTTAAACATCTCATAAAATAAAAGAACTGTTTTTACAATTTTCGTTTGCTAGATGAGCTGCGTTCCAAGTTATCGTCAGATAAATTTGTCTAGTATATGTTCATAACTTAGTAAAAGTGTGTAAAGTTTGTAAAAATTAACATGCAAAATTAACATGCATTTGTTATGATTGTACCGCCTAATTATCCGTGTCAACAAAATACTAGATATATAGTTAATTTAGTTGTCATTACTCATTAGCAATTATTATATCTTGCCGACTTAAAAAAAGAAACTTGAAAGTCATAAAAAAAAGCTAATTAATTAATAAGAGGAACTTGAATTATATCAACCACAGTATGTTGGATGAGTACATATATACTGTTTATACGTTACTGTACACCTGATAATTCAAAGTCACAAGTGAGATGCAGATAGACGCACCCAGCTTACAAAGCAACAACATCATTACCTTTTTGAATCTTCAAACAAAAAAATTATAATCGCTTGCCTATAAATTGCTTCACGAAACCTTGTCACTTTAACTATATTATCTATCACATGTTCCAGATAATACATATGGCCTTTAACATAACCGCCGTGAAAACCTCCTCTAACGGAGCATGGCAAGGGGACAACCCCTTGAACTTTGCCTTTCCGTTACTCATCGTCCAAACGGCGTTAATCGTCTCCGTCAGTCGCTCCCTCGCCGTCCTCTTCAAACCTCTCCGCCAACCCAAAGTCATCGCCGAGATTGTTGTACGTAAAAGATATTTTTCTTCTAACACAGTAAAAGTTTTTTCTTTTTTTTGAAACAATTTTACTAAACACGTAAAAGTTACTCTTTTTTTTCTTTGGTCAATTAAGAAATTATCACGTAAAAGTTACTCTAACACACAATATATACAGGATCGGTCATGAGTAAAGTCGAATGAAAACTAGTCTTAAACCTTCAAAAGTTTTGAAAAAAATTACATAGATATAAACTCAAAAAAAAATTAACTATCAAATTTATAAAGAAAAATAGTTGAAATCTTTGATAAATCGTCAGTTATCCTTAACTCGACTGAATATATACAATCGTGTCATCATGCCATCGGTTATCAGAATGAAACATTTGTTTTTGTCCCTATATTTTCTAAATTATCAAAAAAAAATTAAGATTAACCAAAACAATGGTTATGAACCATGCATCGTTCTTGATTACGTCTTTGTCATCTTCCGTTATTAACGAACTTACAAACATCTTCTTGCACTATGTCTTTTTTTCTTTTGAAGGGAGGGATCTTGTTAGGACCGTCTGCTTTAGGCAGAGACCCTGCGTATATGGACAGTATATTCCCAGACTGGAGCATGCCAATACTCGAGTCCGTAGCGAGCATAGGCCTCCTCTTCTTCCTCTTCCTCGTCGGTCTCGAGCTCGACTTATCATCCATCCGTCGAAGCGGAAAACGTGCTTTCGGCATCGCAGCCGCCGGGATCACACTCCCGTTTCTCGCCGGCGTCGGAGTCTCCTTCGTGATACGCAACACTCTCTACACCGCCGAAGATAGACCGGGCTACGTCGAGTTCATCGTTTTCATGGGAGTCGCTCTCTCCATCACAGCTTTCCCTGTGTTGGCACGTATCTTAGCAGAGCTCAAGCTTTTGACGACTCAGATAGGAGAAACCGCGATGGCTGCAGCCGCTTTCAACGATGTAGCCGCGTGGATACTGCTAGCTTTAGCGGTTGCGTTGGCGGGAAACGGCGGTGAGAGCGGTGGGGGGAAGAAGAAGAGTCCGTTGGTGTCTGTTTGGGTTTTGTTGTCTGGTGTAGGGTTTGTTGTTTTCATGTTGGTTGTGATCCGACCCGGGATGAAATGGATCGCTAAACGCGGGTCGACTGAAAACGGCGTCGTAAAGGAGTCTTACGTGTGCTTGACGTTAGCTGGAGTTATGGTTTCCGGTTTAGCTACGGATTTGATCGGGATTCATTCCATCTTTGGAGCGTTTGTTTTCGGTTTAACTATACCGAAAGATGGAGAGTTTGGTCAGAGATTGATTGAACGGATTGAGGATTTTGTTTCCGGTTTACTCTTGCCGCTTTATTTCGCGACGAGTGGATTGAAAACTGACGTGGCAAAGATCAGAGGAGCTGTGTCATGGGGCATGTTGGGTCTTGTCGTGGTTACGGCTTGCGTCGGGAAAATCGTCGGAACTTTTGTTGTGGCAGTGATGGTTAAAGTACCGGCGAGAGAGGCTTTGACACTTGGTTTCTTGATGAACACGAAAGGTTTGGTGGAGCTCATTGTGCTCAATATAGGCAAGGAGAAAAAGGTTAGACTTTCTTTTCCCTAATAATGAAATATTTTATATTATTTTCTTTTTGAGTTTTTAAGGTTCTTGTTTTTCTTTCAGTTATATAATATTATAAGAACTACGAAACTATAACCTAGTAACATCATTTGGACATTTGGTTTGGTTTGGGTCCTCGAGTGCTCGCTAACTACTAAAGTTATACGATCATGTTTTTTAATGGGGACAGCATATCTGCATATAAAACAAAACACGAACAATGTTATTCTTGTCTAGACACTTATTTTAACTGTGTAGATGTATTAAATTAGGTTATCTGGTTCCATGGCTGAGACGGGTTCGGTCTGATCCAACGTCTTTCTTGTTGGTTGGTTTGTTGGGATTGTAAATCCATATTGGTTACAGTTTCTAAAGTGATACTCCATTCGTATTTAAATACTTAAAGTTTTAGGTTCGGCTATTAAAATTTTTGATTTTAATCTAAAAAAAATATGATCAAAATATAGATTAAAAATTATTAACCAATTACAAAATTAACTACAAATATATTATTGATTATACAATTTTTTTGATAAAGTTAAAAATTGCATTGAAATATGAAACAATCATATATTTTGAAACATTAAAAATTTCCTTAAACATCATCTATTTTGAAACGGATGGAGTATATCATTTTCATTCGTAAAGAAAGATAAATCTGTAGTTTTTTTTTGAATAAATCTGTAGTTTAAAATAGCGTTCATCATATAAACGTTTAGCTTTAGTGTGACCTTTTGAATGATTAAGTTGATAAATCCACGGAACCACAGAATATAACGTTTTTTTCTGAACTAGAGGTAGCTTTAGTGTGATCTCTTGAATGATTAAGTTGATAAATCCACGGAACCACAGCCGAGTAATACCATTGGTTGTTTCGTTCCTCATTTTGGTGGGTGATTAATTTTTTTGACTTGGGTGATTATATATTAATATATTAATTGTCAAATTAAGGACTAATCTTGTAAGATAATTCTCTCAAATAATTATTTTTAAATTTTTTTCACCAAAATAACCATGATCGAAATAATTTCTTTTTATTTTGAAATTTTAATTTTTTTATTATTTTAAAAAATTTTAAACTTTTACCTCATAAATTTAAACTTTAATTAATTTTATGCGTATTAATTTGTATTTAAATTCTTTAATAAAGTTTATTTTAGTTATTTTTTAATGTTATTTTGTGACAAAAAATTTTATAAAACTATATGTTAGGTTATTTCTCAATGTTGTATGCATGAAATTAAATTAGCTAGCTTTTACATTGGGCCAATGTTTTTTTTTTTCTTTGAATAATCATTGGGCCAATGTTTACGTAATCAGTCAACTTTTCGATTGGGATAATGTTTACGTAATCAATCACCTCGTACAGTTCCACTTTCGGCATCACAATTATATTAATCATCTTCGATTTGCACCACAAATAAAACGACAGAATGGAACAATAATGATTACCCACTAATGTGACTATTATGTGGTCATTAATTAGCCGTACATGCGTGGGGTTGGGTTTATGTAGGTGCTAAACGATGAGACGTTTGCGATACTGGTGCTAATGGCACTCTTCACAACGTTCATAACGACGCCGAGTGCAATGGCTATTTACAGACCGGCACGTGGAATACACCGCAAACTAAAGGACTTGTCGGCGAGCGAAGACTCTGCGAAGGAAGAGCTACGCATCCTCGCCTGCCTCCATGGTCCAGCCAATGTCTCATCCCTCATTTCTCTCATAGTGTCCATCCGAACCACAAAGGTTAATTACCTTTCTTTATTTGGATAACCATAAATAAAATATATACAAATATGATGCATGACATATATATGTAATTGTTTCAACTCCAACTTCATTAGTGCATGTTTATTGCAGGTCTCTTAGCATGGGGTTCTTAGCTTTTCTAAGAGACGTATCTTAACTTTAATTAAAAAAACTTAAGAACCGTCTCTTAAATAAAAGACCTAAGAGACGTCTCTTAACGGGAAAATTAAAAAAAAAATAATAAATAAATAAAAAACGTGAAATTATAAGTTAAGAACTCCGCCTAAGGGCATCTCCAACCCAACTCCATTTTTTCCTCCAAAATGAAGTAAAAGGGAATATGGAGTAACAAATGCTCCAACCCAACTCTATATCTCACTCCATTTTGAAGTTTTACTCTATAAATGGAGTAATCTATTTTTTGTTTGTTCATGACTCCATTATAGAGTGAAGAATGGAGTAGGGTTGGAGCACTTTTACTCCATATCTACTTTTACTCTATTTTAGAGTAAAAAATGAAGTTTTACATTGGAGATGCTCTAAGAGACCGTGGATAAACATGGCCTTACTATACCAAGAAGTCCAAGACTACTGTGTTAAAGTATCTGAAGGTTTTTAAAATTTTAAATCCAATTAACATTGATGTTGTAGGTTATATGCATATTGATATATTTGTGTGTTTTACTGATCTTTTTAATACATGTATTGATTTTTTTTCGAGTTAAAGTATGTATTTTAGAGTCTATAGTTTCATTAATGAATTTTTACAAGATTTAAGTCAATTTGGAACAAAATGAATCAAATTTGAAAGCAAATAAGTACGCAGAACTGTGGATTCGACCTAAGTTTAGTGATAGAATGAAAATTTCCTACATATTTATCATTTTAGGCCTAGCTAGATACAGATGGTATATAGTTTTCCTTTGGGAGGGGTACTAATCTTGGTTAATATCTTGTTTATTTTGGCAGATACTGAAGCTAAAACTGTTTGTCATGCACCTCATGGAACTAACAGAACGATCCTCATCAATCCTAATGGTGCAAAGAGCCCAGAAAAACGGTTTTCCGTTCGTCAACCGTTACCGTCACGGCGAGTGTCACAGCAGCGTCATTCGTGGCTTCCAAGCCTATCGTCAATTGGGCCGAGTTGCGGTCCGGCCTATTACCGCAGTATCTCCCTTACCTACAATGCACGAAGACATTTGCCTCATGGCAGAGACCAAGAGGGTCACAATGATCATTTTACCTTTTCACAAACGATGGAACGTTGATCATGGTCATGGACACCACCAACACCAAGAAGGAGGAGATGGACACGTGCCGGAAAACGTTGGTCATGGTTGGAGACTAGTTAACGAGAGGGTTTTGAAGAATGCGCCGTGTTCGGTGGCGGTTCTTGTTGATCGTGGGCTTGGGTCTATTGAGTCTCAAAGTTCGAGTCTTGATGGGTCAAATGTTGTTGAAAGGGTTTGTGTGATTTTCTTTGGTGGGCCTGATGATCGTGAGGCTTTAGAGCTCGGCGGGAGGATGGCGGAGCATCCGTCCGTTAAAGTTACCGTTATTAGGTTTTTGGTGGGAGAAACGTTGAGGAGTAACGCTGTCACGTTACGGCATGCACCGTCTAAAAGCAATGAGAAGAATCATGCATTCTTGACAACCAACGTGGATCCAGAAAAGGAAAAGGTATAGCTTTTTTTTTTGCTAATTATGGTATTTTAGGATAATTAGTTTGTTAAAAAAAAAAAACTAAGCTTTCACCTAACCCAAACTGAGTCCGATTGCACATCCAAACGTCAATGCATATAGTTTTTAATCGGTTTTATTTTATTTATTTCTTGTAAAAAATCAGGAATTAGACGAAGGAGCATTAGAAGATTCATTAGCAAATGGAAAGATATGGTGGAATACAAAGAAAAGGAACCAAACAACATAATTGAAGAAATATTGTCAATAGGACAGAGTCAAGACTTTGACCTTATAGTGGTTGGAAGAGGGAGATTACCGTCCATGGAGGTGGCGGCATTAGCTGAGCGTCAGGCCGAACATCCAGAGTTAGGTCCTATCGGGGACGTGCTTGCCTCTTCGAACAACCAAGTCATCCCATCAATCCTTGTGATTCAACAACACAACAAAGCTCATGTAGAGGAGATTACAGTTTCCAAAATTGTTAATGAATCTTCTCTAAGTATTGATGGAGATGCTAATGTATGATGTAGCTACTTGAACTTTACCTTAATGGTTAAAGTGATAAGAATTGTAGAAACACCGTTCTCCTATAAATAAAAGTGATTATGCAGCTTTAAGATAGCGTTTTCATGATATCGGTGCATCTATATAGCACTAAGATGCGGAGATTTGCTTACATAATAATTTACTTATGCAATTAAGAGACTCCTGAAAGTCACTAATAATGTAACCAGAGCCGTGCTAAGAGTTTTTGCTGTCCAAAACAAAATAAAAAAGTAGCTAAATGTTTAAATTTTTTTATAGTAAATAACTATAAAACTGAAAGAAAATTAATAAACAGTTTGTTAGAGTAAATTATAAATTGTTTAGAAATATACAACAAAAATACAAAATTTATATAAACATATGATACGTAATGTGGTAATTTATATTAAAAGTTAATTATCAAATTAAAACTTGATGAAAATATAACTCAATGCAGTGAAAGTTAAATATAAATAAGTATCTCAATATATATTTATAGAGAGAAATAAAAATTAGTTTTGTAAGAAGAAGCATTGATTTAGGTGTGCATTGATGAAAAGGTATATGCAAACATGCTTATAATTTTTATTTGAAATCAAATTGATGCCCTAAACCATTATTTATTTTTTTGACCAAGTAGGCACGGATCTGAATGTAACCTTGACCATCAACCACGCCAAGGTGGAGAGAGCAAACTAAGAATCAAATAAACAATTGATTATTGTTTGGCTTGAAGCATCATCATCTCTATTCTATAATTTACTCTATTTTATTCAAAAATGGAGTAAAAAATGAAGTAATGAGTAAAAAATAAAAGCATTATTTCATTTATAGAGTGATATTTTATTTTTTGTTCATCACTCCATTTTAAAGTAAATTATGGAGTGGGGATGGAGATGCCCTTAAGAGCACTCCAATGAGGTTTCTAAGTTTTAGGATTCTCAAAATACATATATATACATGTATATATTAATATTCGTATTTAATTGTGAAACTCTTATATTTTGAATTACATTTCTTGTAAAATTAAAAATCTCATAATTAAATATTAATATATACATATACTTATATATATTGAGAAACCTTAGAACTCCTTAATAAAATTGTTCTAATGGGTTGTTATAGGCTTTATTGGTTTGATCCATGATATTCTAGACCTAAAGAATCTAATGGGATTGATACAAAACATGAAGACTTTGTTTTCATTAAGAATTCAATGTTTGGATCTGTCCAAGACTAATAGGAAAAAGACCCAAAAAAATACAAACCAATGTCAAATAATGTATAAATCTAACAACAATTCCAAAAAAAATTACCATGTGAAAACTGATCAGCTCAAGAGTCAGTCGTCCAACACTCTTCCAACTTCATAATAAATCTGATCAAATCAAGATTTTATTTATTCTAGTCAAGTCTTTGCTAGATAAAAGCGGTGACTCGTATTTTTACATTCCACATGCTTATTATATAAAGATCGGATTTGTATTGTTTCAAATCATTCAACTTTTAATTCAAATAAATCTTTCTTTTTACTTGTTGAATCCCTTGTTCTTGATGAACATTATAATCTATTGCTAGGAGAGGGATTTCTAATCCAATGCCTCTTAGCCGATTGTGAGTCGAAGAGATCACACACACAAAGGGCCTTCCGCAACTCTTGGTGTATCTTATACGTCCACCACTTGACCTATTCTGGTCCAAGATTATCCAAACCACCAACCTCTAAGTGTGTAGTCCGTGAGACGGGTTCTATCAACTAAGATGTATGGTTTGGCTGTACATGCTACTAGCTAGGACCCGGCTCAGCAGATTCAACATTTTTTCAAACTATATACAGTCATTTATCCTTCTTTATCCATGAAACTTTACAGAAACCGCTTATCCAGGTTCCGTAAGCAAAATATCTGGTTCACACCCTTTTTAGTTCATGGCTTACATGATATCCGCAGCTTTCTTTATGTCATCTGATCCATATCAGCCTGCTTTTACAAAGCCCATCGATGAGTGTGTTGTATGTCACAGAGTTTCTTGAAACTCCATCTCCACTTCTCTTATCTTGTTGGCTTTGCAAAACCCATATATTAAAGTATTGTAAGTTATCACACTCCGTGCACATCCTCTCGACTCCATTTGTTTAAGCATGTTAAATGGTTCCCTCTAGAATCAACACGTTG
This sequence comes from Moricandia moricandioides, assembly GCA_905132885.1. Classification (NCBI taxonomy): domain Eukaryota; kingdom Viridiplantae; phylum Streptophyta; class Magnoliopsida; order Brassicales; family Brassicaceae; genus Moricandia; species Moricandia moricandioides. Next base: position 136,811 of record CAJHQQ010000474.1, read on the forward strand.
TATGTGAACTTGTCACTTAGTTCAGTATTGACATCATATTTAGTACTTTTTTTTTATCAAACGGTTGCATTATATTGAACTCTGTCACCTGTTCACACAAGACAATATCCATAAACTTAATAAGTATCATATTGCTAATGATTACGATAATTGTTCAACTTGAAATCCGACAACATCACAAGGGTCACAAAACTGGTTGAAATTCTTGCAACTCAAGAACCATAGGTTTTTATTTATATATAAACAAGAGAGGAGCATGAAGACGCATGTGCCATGGTCATGCCGCAGACAATTCAAGAAGATGCGGCTACAACAGGCATTTGTGTGCCCCATCCGAACTTATCACGACTGTTTTTGCTGCGAGAAGAAGAAGATTTCTTGTCTTTGCTGCCACGGGATGATGATGAAGATGAAGAATTGGTGCTTCCCTTTTGACCTTTCTTACCATTCTTCTTCAAGCTATCTCTGCTCTTGGACTTCTGGGGTAGCTGTTTCTTGCTCCTTGTGTGAGATACAAGGGAGGGTGGAGGATCATACACATCTTCAGCCCATGACACACTCAGCTTCTCGAGAGACTTGCCATGCTTCTCTCGGCTGCCTTTGATTGCTGGGATGAGGGTAACTGCACTGACCTGTTGTTGGAGTACAAGAACACACAAGTCAGAAGCAGGGGAAGCCCACATAAAAGCATTACAAGTTAATTGATTATATCCAATTAGTGAGAGATATTTCATCCAACCAAAGTCCAAGAAATGGTACTCTTTGTTCTCATATGCATCTACGACTAAAGACTACATTGGTTTGATTCTAAATGTTGCAAAAAAAAACTACCAAAAATGTGGAAAGTGATGATCACAAGCGCCTAAAGATAATGGTAGGCTATTAAGTAGGTTTTGTGAATTCTCCAACCATATGTTAATTTTAGCCGCATTATTTATGCATCAAAGACTAAAGCCTAAAGGGTTGTTTGTAGATGTTGCAAGCCTATAGCTGTGGGGGAACTCTGAAGTTTCAAGGAAATGATGTTACAAAGTATGCAAAAACGTGGTAAGGACAACGCCAATGGAACAGAAAGAAGGACTATTAAAAATAGCAACTAGTAACGTTAGTCAATAGGGTGGTATAACTTACACTCTCAGAGGTGGCAAGGTTCTCGTCATCCGAAGACTTGAGAGGTAATAAGGGCTCTGGGATGGGTCTGCTGATGTCTTTGGACACAGTTTGGTGTATATAACCACTATCATCCCCATCAGACTCTTGAGCATCTTCAGATCCAGTAACAGAGATATGATTCGAGCCATTAGAACTCAAGGCAGAGCTGCTGGTAAGGTGGGACACTGCATCACAGACAGAGCTCATATCCAACCAATTGTAGCAAAACAGTAACTGCGACAGACAAAACCAAAGTAACATGAGTAAAAGATGAGACGATTTAGGTAAGAAAGAAGATCAATACCTCGTACGTAGTAAATCGAGCACCCGATCACAAGTTTCGAAGGTGAGGGCAAAAAGGTAACAAGATGTACGAGATCGAAGCGAAAATATTTAAAAGAAAAAAAACGAGAAATGAGAAACACTTCAACTAAGATTACCACGCCAATCACTCTTTTGGAGAGGTTTCAAACGATTACAAGAATGATAAAAAGTCAACGAAGGAACCAAAGAAATGAGTAGATCGGAGCTCAGCCGCATTATATCTAATCGTAAGAATTGCAGAGATGTTAGAGCTAATCAATCAATCGGAGGAACAGAACCATAACCAGATCCAAAAGCTAATCTGAGAAGACACAGGATGAGGATGGAACGACATGTTTTTATGGGAAAAAGAAAGGTCAACAAATAAATATCCAAGACGAAAGACGTGGCCGCCTTTTTAGAGACGAATCATAACTATACACGTGTGTTTTCATGGGCCTTGATAAAGTAATAACATGTTGGTCATTATTAGCCTAAAATAGCCCACTAGCATCACATCACATGATATCTGTTTTTGTTGTTTACCACCACTCCCATTTCACAACAATATGCAAAGTCTTGGTCATTAAATCATAAACACGGTTAGATTATAAAATCACGGGGGCTTACCGAGAGGAGGCATGAGATTTAGGGGATTAGAAAATCACGACGGCTTACCCGGTACGTTTGAAAGAAGCATTCGTCAATCAACTAATTAATAATCTTATTTATCACAGTGTGCCTAACCAATGATACAAATTATGACTAATGTACAACATAGAGAAACTAACACATCCCAGCCTCTCTTTCTTCTACTCTCTCTACTTAAATTTGATTATGCTCTTTGCCTCCTCCTAATCTATAGTAAAAGGATCATACTATGCCAAGCTCAGCTTCTCCAGTGATTTGCCATGCTTCTCTCAACTGCCTTTAATGGCTGGAAACAATCATCTCTTTGTTAAATATGAGATGTAGACTAAAGTACCTCAACAACATCCAAAGTTGAGAGGCAAGGAGCACCTCGATTACCACAGGCAGCACTTGTATAGGTTTGGCAGAGGTTGGAAAAGCAAACCCATATCTTTATGATGCTTGGATTACATTGAAACATACACTCTCGGGTCATTAAATGCGATTCCAGGTGAATTCTACACAACATAGGCTACACAAAAGTGCTTCTTATGTTTTGTTGGAAGCGATTCACAGAGAATAACTAACTGTGAAAAAAAAAAGAACCAAACCAACCTATAGTAACTCTTCTGTCTTGGAAAGAATAAATTTCACAGAGAAAGCGATACTCATAAACATGAAAACCTGTTCATTCAATCAAAGATAGTTTCAAGCAGATTGATTTATCCAATAACATCCACAATAGATCAAGATTAGAAAAAACCCATTAACCCTAAACATTCAAACCAGAATCAAAGACAAAAAAAACCCTAATTGCTTGTGAATTTGGTAACCGCCTTGGTCCCTTCAGAAACGGCGTGCTTCGCGAGCTCTCCTGGCAACACGAGCCTAACCGCCGTCTGGATCTCCCTAGACGTAATCGTCGGCTTCTTGTTGTACCTCGCGAGCTTCGAAGATTCCTGTGCGAGTTTCTCGAAGATGTCGTTGATGAAACTGTTCATGATCCCCATGGCTTTTCCCGAGATTCCGATATCGGGATGAACCTGTTTCAGAACCTTGAAGATGTAGATCTTGTACGTCTCGATGCTCTTCTTCGACTTCTTCTTCTTCTTGTCGCTTCCTCCTTCCTTCGAGATCTTCTTCTCCGCCTTTGGACGCTTCTCCGCCGGGGCTTTCTCTGCTGGCTTCTTCTCTGCCGGTTTCTTCTCTGCCGCCTTGGGAGCCATTATTATCGATTCGAATTGAGATTTGAGAGAGGGTTTCAATTGTTCAAGAAGAGTCTGTGAGAAAAGTATGGAAGAGAAGGATTTATTATATAGATGCTTGTGTTGGCTCTTATTGGCTATCTGTGCTTCACGCGGATTGATGACGTGTCGTTGATCTGATAAATTTAAATGAACGGACGAGATGTTATATGGCACTTTTTTTTCTATCTTGTTAAAATAGTACTATTTTGATGGGCTTTTATAATAAGAGGCCAGGCCTTTATGCGCCTGTTAACATTAAAAGAATACACTTTGACTACCATTACTTTTTGTTCAGGTACAATTCACATTTTCACCATGCTGTAAAAGCAGAAACTGAAGTTTCATCTGCTGCAGTATTGGAAAATTGAAGGATTTATGAAGCCAAGAACATCAGTACAAGCAAGGGTAAAGTTCAAAGCTTTTGGGATCAATGACCATAATCATGTAATCTTTGCTCTGTTCATCAACATGTATTGTAAACTTCGATCAGAAACAGGCAAACAGCTTAAGGTGATTTTTTTTTAAAGAACACAGATTCAGCTATGGTTTACTGGTTTAAATAGAACGGAACAGAACCCGTATACCCACCAGCTCGTTATGTTTTTGTTGTCCCAGTTGTTCACACATCTAATCTTTTCCCGAGGAACGTGGCCTCTCACTGCCAAGCCGCTCCTAGGAACTTAGGCCCTGCCAATTCAACTTGAACCATGTAAATCCGGTGACTGATTCAGATATTTTGGCCATATGTAAAGGTTGATTGTTATGGTTTTTGAATTAGTTTTTAGTTTTTGTTTTTCCAAAAACTAATTTGCATCCAGTCAAAATTTTGAAATAATGGATTCTCTAAAATATAGAAAAACTAGTTTTAGGAAAAAACGGTTTTCATAAAACCAAAAACCAAGTTTTCATGGTTTCTTATAAACTTACGATGGTTTTCATTTTTTTAATATTTTTGTGATAGCTATGCTTTAATTAAGAAAATATAGAAATGATATTTACTAGAAACAAATAACGTTTAGTGAGAATAATTTGCTTGCTATGGGTAAAACAAACAACAATTTGTAACTGATCGCTTATTGCTGGTTGCAACTAGGGCTGGGATTTCAGATCTTCGGGTCGGGTTTGGATGAGATTCAATCGAGTTTGAATCTTTCGGATAAATGAATTTTATACTCAATAGGTACTAGAATTCGGTTTGGATTTCGGATCGAATACCACCATTTTCAGATTGGTTTTGAGTACCCGTTTATTATGTGAATTATATATATTTATAAAATAAAATTAAAGTTTTGGCATCGCCAAGGACAAGAAATCAACATGCGGACCAGAAAACGTAAGTTACTAACATGAGGTTAGTCTGGACTCGCTTTGGTGGGAGCCATGATATCTCTATATAATTCAAAGAGAAATAGAATATAATATCTTGAGTTAAAACCTGAATTGAAGTTATTAGAAAAGAAGGGAGATTTTTTTGGACTACCATCTCACAGAATTAATAAAAGAAAAAAATTCAACAATTTATCAGATGGAAAACCAAAAGATAAAAGTGAAAAACAAATAAAACAGGTAAAAAAATACAAACGTTCTTAGGTTATTTAATTTTTTTTTTCGGCACCATCTACAGGATTCAACAAATGGACATACACAGAACCATATCCTTGAGAACCCCTAACATATATGCAAGGTATTTATACTTGTGTATACACTTCACATATGTCAAGAAAACAAATGTGAAAATGCACTTCACTTGTGAATTTTCTTTATTGCTTGGGGGTGGTGGTGAAAGAGATCACCGTCTCAAGGTTTCCATGACGTAGTCCGCATACAAATCCCTACAGGTTCACACAAATTTGATTGTTAATGTAAGTCCAATACTATATGGAAAGAAAATGTATATATATATAACAGTCAGTGTTATGAAGGCTAACATGGAATGCTGAACTGCTTCGTAGGCTGCGGTAGCAGGAAGGAAGTCGTTAACAGCAACTTCCTTGTTCTCGTTTTTCTTATCTGTGACAAGAAGAATCCAAGAATATGAGTCTCATCATATCACAAAAGTTGAAAGAAGATGAAGAGGGAACACTAACAGTCTTCAAAGAAACGGCGGATCTCAGCCAGACGATGAGGTGGAAGCTCCTTGATGTCATTGTAATGGCGATACTCTGGATCGTCAGCGCAGACAGCAATGATCTTGTCGTCTTTCTCACCCTTTTAAATCATAAAGAGTATATAGTTTCAATATATTTTGCTTTGATAAGAAAATAACATATATATATTTAAGGATGTTTGTTATTCTTAACCTGATCAATCATTGGCATAAGACCAATAGCTTTGGCCCGAAGAAAGCATCCTGGGATCACCGGTTCCTGTAGAACACATACAATATATGATTCACATGGCATGTCTTTCCTTACTGGTCAAACAAGATACACTGAGAAGAAGATGGTGATGCTGTTACGTAAGAGAAGTGATTAGTGAGACACCTTTCTAAGCCTAGCTCTCACTAAATATTCTCTAACCGAGTCACAACATCTCTAGTCTGCTACATTAAGTCCTAGGTTAGAGCCCATAGCTAAAAATTGAGCTGCTGAACTTCTTCAAAGCTTAACAGGTACACGGATGAAACAATAGAGAAAAGACTACCTGCATAATGACAAGAACATCGATAGGATCATTGTCCTCACAAAGGGTACGGGGAATGAAGCCATAGTTGTGTGGGTACACGACCGATGAGTAAAGGATACGGTCAACCTGAAAAGAATAATATAACGTTGTAAAACATGGCACCTTCTTTTAATAGAAAGTTATTTCAAAACAGAGTGAACACCTTGATGAGACCCGTGGTTTTGTCGAGTTCATACTTCACCTTGCTCCCTTTCCCTATCTCAACCACCTGCAGTAATACCTCCACATGCTTTGTTAATGATTCCCAACCAAATATCTCAACCATTAAAACTCATTAACAGGTTTCCAAATCATATGTATCATTCAACAGCCTCAGTCCAGATCTCAAGATAAATATATAGTTTCTTTAGAAGCAGTAAACAAGCGCAACATCTCTTAAATATCCACAATGCAAGTTTTGTTTTGTGACAATCTAATAAAAAAACTTTTCAGTCATTAGAGCTTTTGCTGCCAAAAGATCAAGAACGTTACCAAAAAAAATACTTACACAATTGAAGATTATTGGAGCTTCGGGTCCTATTAAGACAAGGCAAACAAGAAGTAAAAAAAAGGTGTATAGAGTTAAATATTAAAAGCATAGAGATAATCATATTAGAACAACCTGAATATTAAAAAAAAGGGAACAGTTAGAAATATACCTATCTCGAGATCATGCCATGGGTGTGCAGCAACAGATCTATGGGACATGGAAGAAAGTATCCTCTCATTAAGAGGAGGAAGTGAAGCCTGTTTCTCTGCATATCTTTTTTTGGTAGCAGCAATCTCATTCGGTGGCGCCATATCTGCAAACAATGCACATATCAAACAGAAAAACCATGAGATAAAAAATTTATAAGGAAAGCATATGTTCAACACAAAACTCAGGGATCAATATTAACAAATGTTACAGAAAGGCGGAAGAGTGTAAAACCATATGTGTTTATGAGTTATTTACCAAAAAGATTTAAGGGACTAAGTCCATTTTTTAAAGGGTTGGCTGCCTAAAACCCCCTGTAAATATAATCACCCTATCTATTTTCCCCTCAACTACCAAGCTCATGACAAATACACCCAAACTTATGATTTTTCTTTAGATTTTCCCCTAAAGTTTTTATTCCCCCCCTCTCTAATTTAATTTCAAAATCGAGACTAAAGAGAAATTAACTGCGTTATGTAATTAGCGATTGCCCATTAGGAAAGAACTCAACCCGACATTAAAAAAGAATCCGACCTAGAATTTTTTTTAAAAACCCAAATCGATTTGGGATTTTTATTAGGGTTAGTCTATCTTCTTCACTCAACGACACAAAGGGACCCCGAAGAAAAACTGGAAACGAGAGAGACGGCGAGGAATTTAGAGAGAGAGAGTGTGTATCTCTCTTTGTCTCTATCTCTCTCTATTCGTCGTTGTCGTTGTCTCTCTCTGTTTCTCTCTGTCTCTCAATTTTTTCTTCGGGAGTCGGAATCACTCTGTGTCGTTGAGTGAAGAAGATATACTAACCCTAATAAAAATTCCAAATCAATTTGTTTTTTTTTAAAAAAAAATCCGGGTCGGATTCCTTTTTAATGTCGGGTCGGGTTCTTTCCTAATGGGCAATCGCTAATTACATAACGCAATTAATTTCTCTTTAGTCTCGATTTTGAAATTGAATTAGAGAGGGGGGAATAAAAACTTTAGGGAAAGATCTAAAGAGAAATCATAAGTTCGGGTGGATTTGTCATGAGCTTGATAGTTGAGGGGGGAATAAATAGGGTGATTATATTTACAGGGGGTTTTAGGCAGCCAACCCTTTTTTAAATTTCAACAATTTTTTTTTTTTTACGAATTTGGGGACCTAAAATTTTTTTTAGGGGCCTATACACATAAACTTTTTCAAAAAAATTGGGGCCCAAGACGAATGTTTCATCCGGCTTACCAGGCTACATTTTTCCGCAGTTGAATACTAAAGGCAATGCTTCACACAGACACTACATGATTTTTTTTTTAAAATTGTAAAAAAAGTTACAGAAACGTCCAAAGAAAAAAACAGAGCACTATCTCTTGAATCGTTTATACAATCTCGAACAATTGACTAGCGAAAAAAGAGCAAACGTTTTCCCTTTATTATAGTAATAATGTATCGCGCATGGGTTATGCAAGCAGTTCGAAAAAAAAACATTTCAGAATCTGTACCTGAACTAAAAGACAAATCTGCCCGACCAAAAAAAGAGTGTCGAAGGAAGAAGAAATTACAAACACAGATCTCGAGAATCACCGAGGGATAGAGAGAAGGAAAGATAAAAGGAGAATGTCGCTGTAAGTTCCCGCTCTGTCTCTCAATCTCTGCTATTTGAAGCCTCCATTTCCATAGAAAAGGAATATTTAATAAAATCTCAAGAAAATAAAATTAATAAATAAAGCATGACCGAGAAAAAACTAATATAGTAGTATATTTAATGGTCAAATCTCAACATTTTAAAAAAATTTTATCACCAAATAAATATTAAAGAGAAAATAATTAAAATATATATTTTTTTTATTTGAAAAATATAAGATTTTTTATTTTTATAATTTTAAATTTCATCTTTAAAATTTTACAAAATATCTCTAAACATTAATTGTAAATTAATTGATCCAATGGTTATAAAAGTATATTTATACCTTTTAATAAAATCTATTTTTTTAAGTCTATTTTGTTTATAAAATATTTCTTCCGTTCCAATTTAGATGAAGTTTTATAAGATATATTGTGTTTCAATTTACATGAAGTGTTGAGACTTTTAATGTAAAAAACTAATAAAATAATTATTAATAATAACATTATTTTTTTTGTTAACGTATAATTCTTCTTATTCATTGTTGAGAATATCGTTATTTATTTGTAATCAATTATTTTGAATAAAAATAATATCTTTTTTAATATGTGTTTTAAACTAAAACTTCATTTAAATTGGAACAAAATTTTTTTTTTAAAATTTATTTTACGGTATTCCCCATCTTTAATTTGGGAAATTCAAACTGAATATGTCCTGACCTGACGTGTTAAGATATAATTGAATAATTAAGAGAGAGGCATAGACGGAATTCCTAACGGCATGGGGTCAAGGTAAGGATCTCCTACACGTTTAAGATGGGGAGTGTCCACTCTCCAAATTCTGATTGCGAGGAGTCCACGTTAAGTCTCCGTTAACTGCAGTTAATTGGAGAATATGCTTGAAGGACGCAGAGAGAGCGAGAGTGCACGGAACGTTCGTGTTAGTGTTTATCACAGGCAATTTATCCGTCGTTGGATTACAATCGGCCAATTAAAAAGAAAAAGGAGATGTGTAATCTTTCAAGTGAATATTCGTTTTCCTTTCCTCTCTATAACATAATCCCAAGAGGTGGTGTGGATTAAAGCTAATTAACTATACTATGTATAGAATAATTTTGAGATGTTAGACATTTATTTAGCATTGAGATGTTACTATGACATGTTTATTGTTTAAAATAAAAAGTAGTCCTACTAATATACACGTGGGTAAAGTGGATAACTTAATAATCTTTTGATCATGGTTAGAAATACGATAATTGATATCCAAAACTACGGGATAAGCAGATAAACTGGAGATAAATGAAATAAAAACAATCATACCCACTTAGTATTTGGTTAGACGTAATAAAAAGTGATAAAGTGGCTGAGTGGGTAAAATTTTCATATTTAATTGCAATGCAATCTACATTCAAAACAAATCTGGGCTTATATATGATTTAACCCACCGAATCGAACCAAACTAACTGGAAATTTAGGTTTGGTTTGGTTCAAAAAAATCTCAGCCTTAGGAGATTGAGTAACGAATGCTCCATGCGTAGATATAGATGCTACGTAGGATCATTGTAAGAATATTCTTATCTACGTTTTTCTCAACAAAGATGATTATTTCCTTCACACCGAAGACAAAAAAAAGTTATCTTACCAATTTGTCAATCACCATGCTTTTTACCTTTGCGTCAAACTGGAGTTTCTCTGAGGATTCTCTTGGTTCGATCTTTCTAGCTGTTGTTTTGCAAGTGAAGGCATTGACAACATTTTATAAAAGCTTAATCGCTTGTCGCTAGTACTTTATTGAGATGATACACTAAAATAGATAATCGGTTTGTAACCCTAAACATTTAAATTTAACTGAGATCATCTCCAACCTACAAAATATATCATTTTTTTTATATTTTTCCTAAAAACAAATAAACTCTAATATATATTTAACTTTGCTCCAATGTTGTATACCTTATAATTAAGGTTTTTATTTTTATTTTTGAATAAGTTTATAAAAATGCTATTTTATTTTTACATTTAAAAAGAAAATAACATTTCTCTATCCTTTAAAATAAAATAAATCTACTCCTTCCGTTTCTTTTTATATGATGTTTTAGAAATTTATGTTGTTTCAAAATAAAAGATATTTTAAGATTTTAAGGTATGTTTTTGAGGTTTTAAAGTTAACTTTAGCTTTATTGGAAACTGTTCAACCAATAAAAATTTATAATTTTTTTATAATTGGTTGAATGATTTGAAAATTATATCTCTAAAAATACTTTTTAAAGAAATATAAATGTCTTAATCTACGTGCATAAAACCAAAACATCATGTAAAAAGAAACGGAGAGAGTATTACACAATCACAAATTGAATCAAATCTACTTTATAATATATTTCATTCAGTTCAAAATACATGATGTTTAATGAAGTTTTTGATGTTTCAAAATAAAAGATGTTTTCATATGTGGAAATTTCATTTATATCACAAGTTTGATACCACTTTTCAAATTTACCATTACTGAATACTATTTTCAAAAATACCTTAAATTTATAATGAAAATAGACTAAATTAATTTTTAAAATATTTAGAAACTCAACCATACCCCTTTAACACTAAACCCTAAACAATAATCACTAAAGTGTAAACTCAAATATTAATATATTTTTGACTGAGTGTATTTTTGAAAAATGGGATTTAACTTGTTATATTTTTAACAATTTCTCTTTTCATATTGAGTATAACTTTTATATTCATAAAAAAAAGTGTAACCAATAATATTTTATAATCTATTTTATAATTGCTTAAATGATGTTTATTTCATATTTTAATGATATTTTTGGTAAAAATAAGTTTTTAGTGCATTAGGCTAAAACTTAATGAATTTGGGACTGAGGGAGTAATTATTTTAGAGAGAAAAAAATGAATATTGAGATGAATTATAGTGATGGTAAAAAGACAAAACTGAATCTATAAAACTAGAAAAAACCTCTCTATCTCTCTTCTTATTTTCTCTACCTTCTCTCTACAAGTTTCTAAATCAAAGTTGCATCTTCGGTGGCCGTAGGCCTTGTGCCGCCGGTTACCAACTTTTTTTTGCCTTTTGTTATGATGTAAAATAACTCTTCGCTAGGTAATTTTAGTTTCCGTGAGTTGATCTCTCTTTTCGCGATGGCGAGTCTTTTGATTTGTATCTATCTCAACTGGATCGGAGCAGAGTTGTTGTGATGTTTCTTTTATCTCCGATTACAGTTGACTAAATAATCACAGATCAAAACAAAGTTAAGTAGCTTGCACCATGTGATGGTCAGTAGAAAGTTTCAAATACGGACAATGAATCATTGTTATTGACTTTGGCTAGGGAGTAGTTAAGCTTTCATATTATCTATCCCAACCCCATGTCTGAATATTATATAGTATATACTTAAAGGAACATATACATAAACTCAGAGGTTAAATTAAAACAATAAAATTCAACGAACATGCCGTAAGAAATTGTATATGTTTCCATATCTCAGTCTGATGTTATAAAATCTTGTAGTGATCTTCAAAACATCATACAAACATTAAACTGAACACAAACAATAAATCAAGTTTACAAAGAAAATCGACTAATTTCTAAGTTTCGTACAAACTGAATCAAACTTCTAATCATCATAGAAATAAAATAAAAACAAAATCAAGCAAACAAAGGTAGTCAACAATTAGCTCTGATGTTCTTTTCGACGTAGCCGAATAAGAAGACGAAGAGGGAAGAGTTTTTAGGTTTTCAAGTTTGTTAATTAAAAGATTTAATCTTAGTTTACTTAAGAATTATTTGTGAATGATCTGGGAATCTATATTTTTGGGAACACTACACGTTTTTGCAGATTGCACGATTTGATTTTCGAAAAGGGAATAATCATAAAAGGTAAAGTCTAGCCATCTAAGTTACGGCAATGTACTTTCGGTTATGTTCGGATGGATTCGGGTGTCGGGCAATAACGATCAGGTTCGGATATCTGAAAATGGTAAGGATGAAAACCGATCAGGTATTTGACACTATCCAAACCCGAACCGAACCACTTACTTCGGATCGGGTTCGTGTTTGGGTATCGGTTATTATGCCCACGCCTAGGCAAAGGTATTGAGAACTTGGTATCATCACAATTAAAACAATCCGAAGACCCGCCAACACAGATCTCTATCCAACGGTTCAGACCTCCTCTCAAAAAGAAAATATTCCTTGGAAAAGACGATCAGAAATAGTAAATTCAAAGGCCGTCCGGTTACTCTCTATCTCCGATCCCGATCTGGTACTTGTCCTTCCCGATTTGAATTTCTATCTCTTCTGCTCAGTTTCTTAGTGTCTTCTGCATACGAGTGAACTGGTAGTCTGGTATAACTTGAGATGGCTGCTCCTCCTGGTAGAGCTCGAGCTGATTATGATTACCTCATAAAACTTCTCTTTATCGGAGACAGCAGTATGTTTTCCGCATTTTTTATTTTTATTCAATTGATATCATGAATGTTTCCATCCAGGTAAAAGTTGCCTCCTCTTACGTTTCTCAGACGGCTCCTTTACCACCAGTTTCATTACAACCATTGGGTATATCATTACATCATGATGTTGTTGTCTTTTCCCACTCAAGTTGAATTTTGTTGTTGTTGACAGAATTGATTTCAAGATACGGACTATTGAGCTGGATGGGAGGATAATTAAGCTGCAAATCTGGGACACTGCTGGACAGGAGCGCTTCCGCACAATCACAACTGGTTTCTCTTTGATTCCTCACCTATGTTTTTGTGGGAACTTGGAGTTACTCACCTCTCTGGTTTGTTCTCATTGTAGCATACTATCGTGGAGCCATGGGCATTTTGCTTGTGTATGATGTCACCGATGAATCTCTTTCAACAGTAACGATTCTCTCTTTAGTTTTAGATTTTCAGTTTTAAAATGGTTCCTCATGCAACTAACAATAGTTTTATGGTCTTCCATCTGTTACCATTTACTTTATTATTTCGTAATCAAACTTATTTGTTCTTTTCTATCCTTTGTTTTCTTCAACATTGAGCAGCACGCTTCTGATAATGTCAACAAGATTCTTGTGGGGAACAAGGCTGATATGGATGAAACCAAACGAGTCTCTCTCTCTCTTCCCTTGTATTATCCTGCCAATTTATACATGATTGTTTTTGGCTAATACACTGACATGTTTTGTTTTCCCAGGCTGTGCCAACATTTAGGGGCCAAGCTCTTGCAAATGAATACGGAATCAAGTTTTTCAAGACTGTACGTTATGGTTCTATATTTTGTTACCTGTCAACATATATAGGAATAGTTCCAACTCTTTTCATTTTGCAGAGTGCCAAGACTAATTTAAACGTCGAGGAAGTTTTCTTTTCAATTGCTAAAGACATCAAGCAAAGACTTGCAGATACCGATGCCAGTGCTGAGGTTCGTTGAGCTTTAGAATTCATTTTTACTTGTCATCATACATTGCCATTAGGTTAAGTAGAAGAATAGAGTAATGATTCAAGAGCTTTAGCAATCATATGATAAAGTCCAGGAGTATTAAAAAATTTGTCGATTTCACATCATTTTGTAGCCACAAACAATCAGAATCAACCAATCCGACCAAGGTGCAGCAGTGACATCTCAAGCTACTCAGAAATCAGCATGTTGTGGTTCTTGAAAAACGTGTCCACGACGCTATCTATCTGCTATGGTGTTTTCTACATATTCTTTAAAAAATCTTTGTTTCAGACTTTAGTATTCATTGCAGGAATCGAAATAATTTGTGAATACATAGATGACATACAAAAGAATGAAACTAATGCTTGACAAGAGAAATTACAAAGCCTAAGTGATATGCACAAAGAAAAACTAGTTTACAAACTTCAAATCAATCAAATTCTTCCCAAACACATATACAAGATCATTCTCAAATGGAGTTAAATTCAAATCCAAGCACTTGCTGCTATTGCATCGGTTCAAAACCGTAGAAGAGACAACCGGTTGTTCGGTTATCATGCTAGCCCTGTGCTTTCTCATGTGACCACCTAGAGCTTGACCCGTCCCAAACATTTGACCGCAGATCGAACACTTATGTGCAGCATTCTCGTTGTTCTGATGCGTGGCTTGTTCTTGCTCAACATTCAGCTTAGGTTTCTTGTGACTCGCTCTATGACCTCCTAGAGCTTGGAACGAATCAAACATCCGGTTACAGGTTTTGCATTCGAAGTGGTTCTTGTTGGTTTTACTTCCGGTATATTGGCTTACAACATCGATTTGCTTGACTACAAAACTCCGAGATAACATCATTAGACTTTCAACTATGTCTATATGCTTGCTGGATTCTTCGTATTCGGACAGGCCTCTCTTCATGTGTTAATTATATGTTAAGAAGAGAAAAGAGCAAGATAGAACGAATGATTTAGATTTTGGTTGGTTTATCTATAAAAACATGAGAAGGAAAATCACCCTGACAATTATAAGAGAATCTTAGTAACGTAGAATAGAGTCTCTTTTATAAGCAAAGCAAAGACCGTTTCAGAGGTTTTAACTATTTGTATTGGACACAAAAAAGTCGTTTATGTTCCTATTCAAATAAAGTAAGCAGCGTTACTGGTTTGACTAAGGACATCATGTTAAATCTAAACGACTACTAGGCACATTTTTATTTATTAAACAGAACGCAAAAGTCTTGCAGTTGCGTTCAAAACATAATCAGCTAAAATGATTTTAAAATCATTAGTTTTCTGTAACACTGATTATTCAATTAAAGTTGTAATATTTATTACAACATTGTATAACCGATAGTTCTAATTATTTTACAAAGATTTAGGTATGAATTTCTTTTTACGTACATCATATTAAACCTTTTTATGAAGATTTACAATACACTTAAAACTATAATATGTGTTTTTAAAACTTTTTATTAATCTGTAAAAGTTCAGTAAAAAAAACTTTTATTAATCTGCATAATTTATAGTTTAGGAACTCCAAATATTTTTGGGCGTAAAAATATCAATGGCTTTGTCAAAAAAAAACATTAATGGATTCTTAATCAAATGACATACACAAATATCATTAGTCAGTTGGACATTAATATGTTTTTTGGTTTCTAAATTACTAAGCAAACACGTTATTTTTATTGATTATGTAAAGTGTCGAAATGAGCACGTTAATATTTTTATGTTGTTGGCTTCTAATTGTCGTTTTAATTTTTTTTTTTGTTATAAAATATAAGTCGTTTTCGACTTTGTATGCAAAATTTATTAATTTTATATTATAATTTATTTTTATATTGGTTGAAATATGGTTAGATGTATAAATAATTATATTTTTATATAAATATGTAAAATTAATTATTTTCTTAGTTGGTGATCGCAAAACTAAAGTGATATTTATAATTCTCTGCATCGAAATGAGCAGGTGCATAAAAAAATCAAAATCGGACAACAACTCTTTCAGCTATAGACACTCTTTGTACACGGAATCTATATAGACATAGAGGCATATGTATCATATATTAGAAGTGAAAAAAGGTATTCGATGTGTACACTGCATGCATGAATACACGTACGTAATCAATGATGAAATCGTGACTACGTCTAAACCGGATTTAGATGATGTTTTTTTTTTAGACTTTATACTAAAGAGTTGAAATTTGAAAGGCAACTTGTTTTTTTTAGTTGGACAAACGACATTTGTAGCTAAACCCACGTTTTGTTATCATCCCCTCCCACCATCTAGTTTAATGTCAACTTCTAAATAGGCATTTTGTTTTGCTCCATCTCTGCATTAGCATTTGGTCTTGATTACCACATTTTTCTTTGTATATCACTATCAGCATCGCTGTAATAAGCTTTCAAACAGATTTATTTTACGTTAAACAAATATCTAAAACTTTTTGTTGTGAAATATCCGGTGATTTGTCTCAGTTAGTTTAGTATTTGTTTTGGGTATATTTTACAGAACTACAAATATTTATTTTTAACTTTATATGTGAGTTTACATATAAACAAAAAACTTCATATGTGAGTTATTTTGATAAAAAAATAAAATAAATACATTAAAGTTCTGTAAGTTGCAAAAGTCTAATGAACTGTTTGATTGGGTCCTGATCTGTCTTGATTGCATACTGATAAACTTATTTTTTTCTTAGGTTCAGTTCCACTTCCAATTGGAAACTTGACAACATATTTAACCAGATTCAGTTCCACTTTCATTTGGAAACTTGACAAGCATATAACATCTTTAAGATTATCGTAAAGTATCATATTCTTCAATCTTCACAGTGAAAATCAGTAGTAATTTGTGGTTATCCTTTATTCACTAGAGTGGCTGTTGGATCTTAGCCACTTTAACAATAACACGATAAGCAGAGAAATTCCAATGGAGCTATTGTAACATCCGGTTTGTTTGCGGTAAATATTAAAATACTTAAAAGAATTAATTTGATTATCTATGTCATCAAAATGGACTTACCCTTTTGGATACACATTCATTTAAAACTTCAATGTTAAGCGTGTTTGGACTAAAATAGTAAAATGATGAATAACCTATGAGAAGTGATTCGGATATAGTGCAAGCGAGTGATGCCAAAACACGGGGAAAAATTCAGATATGGTCAATAAAAAAGATTTAAAGGTCTTCCAAAAATTAACGCATGTTTTGTCGCATGAAATAGAGTTCACTCGGAGTGATCGAACATGAAAAACCATTAACCGTTGGTGGTGAAAGCATTATAGCTATATCCAAATTAAAGAAACCTTGCGCACTTGTTAGGAAACTTCACAATATAATACATACAGTTTCTTTTGGCAGAAATCAAAATTTTGAATCATGTATGCATTTTCCCTCTTCTAAGAGCTGTGAATCTTTGGATGTTATTTTGTTATAACTTATACGTTCTTTCAAAGTTCTAAACCCATGTCTTTTCGTGCAACCACTACTTTTGATAATATTCTGCATATACACCACAAGTTTAACGTTTAACCATATGTGTAAAGAGAGTGAGTGGTTTAAATTTATGAACATAAACGCAAATATTTTGAGATTTTACTCTGAAAACAATACAAGTACATAAACAACATCCATGAATCAGTTACATGAAGCATAATCAAGGAAGCGCAGAGAAGAGCTTAGCATGTTTAGATAGTCACATAGACCCCTAAAGACCAACAACGGTGAGAGACAAGTCAATGACCGTGACGTCGATTTAGAGCAGTGCTGATCCGTAGAAAACAGCTTCCACAGGACCCGTCATGTAGATATGGTTGTCCTCCTGCCTCCACTCTATCTCCAGTGGTCCGCCCGGCAGATCCACCGTGCATTTCTGTTTCACCACCATGACCAATATACAAAGCTAGAGGTCAATGTGTGTATATATATAACCCATGCAGCATATCTCAGCTCATGAGCCCAAAAGACAACGACACAATAACTCTTTACTGATAGAACAAAAGGAATACAAGGTTCTCCCACAAGAGATCAACTCTGCCAGGATCTCAACAAGGTGTAGAACCCTTATCTCTTCAGCTAAAACTATGGTTAAGAAAGGGAACTCCCTCCCAGTTACTTCACATGTGTGAAGTGTGAAGCTTATTTAAAATCAAATGTGCATACAAAAAAGAAAGCCAATCAGTTTATCTAGCACACAACGTCTGTTTCTCTAAACTATCATGATTCATTTCATGTATATATTATATGGACGACTAGAAGCTGCATACTATTGTATAATCTGCTCATTATCAAATTCGCAAACTGATATCAAATTATTTAATTCTGAAATTCCAAACTTACCCTGTTGGCTCGACCTTCAAGGACTGCTGCAACAACCAGAGCGCAAGCTCCAGTTCCACATGCCAAAGTTTCTCCTGCAGTATGCTTAAGCTTTTTAAGGAAACATAGAGTGCTAATAATTGACTGAGATGCTAGTTTGAACGATTAGCTGACCTGCTCCACGCTCCCAGACACGCATTTTTAAATGAGAACGAGATAAGACTTCCACAAACTCTGCAGATAAAACGCAAAGAATTGGAAGAGAACCGTAAGAGATATAAACTGAAGATATGATAGAGAAAATATTGCTAACCTGTGTTAGTTCGAGCTGGAAACATTTCATGATGCTCAAACTTTGGACCAATCTCTGGCAAGTTCAAATCATCA
The DNA here is from genome assembly GCA_905132885.1 of Moricandia moricandioides. Lineage (NCBI taxonomy): Eukaryota > Viridiplantae > Streptophyta > Magnoliopsida > Brassicales > Brassicaceae > Moricandia > Moricandia moricandioides. The sequence continues at coordinate 155,236 of CAJHQQ010000474.1, forward strand.
ACTTTCAGATTCTGGTTTGACACAGAGAAAATTACAAACGGTGAGAAACTCCATATGTCGAAAACAATAGAATATGAAGTTTAGCAATGCAGACGCGCACCGGTCCACCCTTTGTACCAAATGTGATACAGTGAGGATTGCCCATACTAACACAAGTCACATTCCAGCTTACTCCATCAACAACTAGTTCTGCCTGAACAACAGCTTCACCATTGGTCCGAAGCAACTTGGTGGGCACATCTTGTGCTTTTAGAATCGGTATGCCCATGTCAACCTTAACCTATGTACCCCCATATCAATTACAATGCAGTAAACAACGAGATGAAAGAGCCCATCATCATGGATGTTTAAACCTAATACGAGACATTACCTGTCCGTCATCTTGAATTTCTGGAACAATCAGGCCAGCTCCGGTATGCATTGTAAAACTAGCCAAAAAGACATCACAGGTTATAGCAAGCAAGCAAGCATGACTAATGTTCGGTACTTGTTTCTCCAATACATATAAAGATACCTATGTTTCCCCTGCAAGTTCTCAAGCTCAGCAATGAACCTAGCAAAGCATCGAACTCCATTACCACACATCTACAAGACACAAAACCAAAAGCCGTTGACTTTAATATGCAACAAGAACAAGAACACACTCAAAACATATCATCTTCCACCTCTGGTTCACTTCCATCTGAATTGAATATCCTCATGGTGTAATCCGTGCCATTGACTCCCGGCATTGCAAAGATCACTCCATCAGCACCAACGCCGAAGTTCCGATCGCAGAGCTTCGCCACCTGATCTTGAGTGATCTTAGGTTCCGATGACTCTCTGTTATCAACCTAACATAACGCCAAAATAGAAAAGTTTTGATTTTTCAAGTCAAAAGTTTATGTTTTTGACGGAAACCAAAGTTATACCAGAATGAAGTCGTTGCCGAGCCCATGATACTTCACGAAGTGAAGAACTTTTCTTGATTCTCTCTTCTCGAGAAAACTCTCCGGCGATATTTTCTCGGCCGTGACGGCGTCCATTGAGGAGGCTGCAGACACGCGAAGCCTAGCGCTCCCGATGCGATGTTTTCTCGAGATGGAACGGAACGGAAGAGAAGAGATGGAACCTAGCTTCCTGGTGAAGGTGTTTGACGTTAGGCGCGATTGCGGCGCGACGGAGACGGTGTTAATGGCGGCTATCTCCATGGTTACTTCTCACTTTTTTCCTCTGTTCCAACTCTCTCCTCCATATTGAGACTTTCATGAAAAAGATCGTGCTGTTTTATTGTTTGATGACTAAACTACGCGTTGTTGTTTCCATGGGTATGACAAACTTCTGTAGTCGAGATATATTTAGTGAAAAGGCCTTTGATAGGAGCCCATTAAAAACTAAGCAAAGCCTCTCTCTCTCCTTCACGCTCGCTCTCTCCATATTGGAGACTTTACAGAAAACATTGTGCTGTTTATATGTGTAATAACTAAACTACGCGTTGTTTCCACCTGGACATAATAAACTACATCCGTTCTTAATTAATGAAAAGGCCTGTAGTAGAGAGGCCCATTAAACTTGGTAAAAATCCTCTCTCTCTCTCCTTCGCCGTCTGCTTCCTCAGGTTCGCTCTGTTTTCTCTCTCTTATTATTTCTTTTCAGTCTCTTTGGCTGTCAAATATCTTCTCCTGAGATATTTTCCCGTCCAGTTACAATCTCCGATCTGAGTTCTTGTGATTTAATTTCCACAAGTATCCAATTTCTCGTTTAAATTCAATCTGTAAGAGAGATTTAGGCGTAGTTTCTTAGCTTTTCAGGTACGTATTGAGATAGATCCCTCCACTTGAAGATTATTAGGGTTTTTCGAAGATCTTTATATCCTTAATTCGATTCGAATATCACTTTCCTCTATGTTCATCACAGGATGATTAGGGTTTTCTTTTTTAAATTTCAGCTCATAATAAACCACTTTAATGCAAAGCAGTGTGCATCGTGAGAAAGCTAATTCGATCGCGATGATCTTGGAAACTCGGAGGAATGTTGAGTTTCCACATAGGAACGTCGATAAGCGTCCAAGGAAACGGCCGCGTTTAGCTTGGGATGCTCCTCCTCCTCTTCCTCCATCCACGGTAACGAATTGTCCACATGTAATACCAAAAAGCTATTCTTTTAAACATTGCCTGTGTTTATAATCTTCAACGATAGTTAACTACTTAAAAAGTTTCTACCTTTTTTTTTTTAGCTCAAGTTAAGTATTTTCTTGCAGGTATTTCATCCTCCTTTGTACTATGGTCCTGAGTTTGCGAGTGGAGTAGTTCCCAGTTTTGTGTACCCGAACATGTTTTATAATGGGCTTCCTCGTCAGGGCTCTCCTCCCTGGAGACCTGATGATAAAGACGGCCACTTTTCCTTTGTGGTTGGAGATACTTTGACCCCACGATGTGAGTCTTTCTTCATCTTATCTGTTTTCGTCATTTTGCTGACTACATAACTTAGTTAAAGTATGCCCTGTTCTGTTGTGAATGCAGATCAAATTCTCAGCAAAATGGGTGAAGGTTAGCTTACTTCTTTGCTTATATATGTTTATGTAGTCATTGTGATTAGTCTATGCTTGTTTATTCTCTTCAATATGGAGAAGACGAGTAATCTCATCATCCAGTGGATTGTATTCGTGAAGGGACATTTGGACAAGTATTGGAATGTTTTGATAATAAAAACAAAGAAGCTGTGGCGATTAAAGTTATACGTTCCGTACCTAAGTATCGTGAAGCTGCCATGATAGAAATTGACGTGCTGCAGAGGCTTACAAGGCATGATGTTGGTGGTTCACGGTGAGAATATTTCTTTCCTCTTACTAATTCTGGGTTAGTGTTAAGCGTATTGCATTTTGGTATAAGCTCTTCCGTTCATTGCAGTTGTGTGCAAATACGGAATTGGTTTGACTATCGTAATCATATTTGTATTGTAAGTACTGTTACCTTTTATTTGATAAGTTTGAGATCATGCCCTAGTATCGTGTGAGTTAAAAGAACTTGCGGATGGGTTTAAATGGTTTCAACAGGTATTTGAGAAGCTTGGACCGAGCTTATATGACTTTCTCCGCAAAAATAGTTACCGTTCATTTCCTATTGACCTTGTTCGAGATCTTGGCAGACAACTTTTGGAGTCTGTAGCATGTGTGTAGACTTTTCTTGACCCATTCATTTATATAGTATCCCATTAGTGCCATGATAATTTTTACTTTCTGAAACTTTCTGAAACTTTTTGATACAAGACTTAAGCCTCCTTCATAATGATTATATATTTTTTCTTATTTGATACTGCAATTTCCATGGAATCCATATTGCTCAGACAGTGTTTCTTGAAACCTTTGTTTACTAGTGTACTCAAGGCTTTTCTCATATTGATTCTGACAGATATGCACGATTTACGGCTGATTCACACAGATTTGAAGCCGGAGAACATTCTTCTGGTATCATCTGAATATATCAAAATACCTGATTATAAGGTGAGTATTCAATCATCTCCAAGCTGGACGTATCTAGGTTCTTGGCTTATGTGATATGCATATATCCATGAAGGAACTTGTATAACTTTATTTCCTTTGTGGCCATGAAAATCTAGTTTCTATCACGACCAACGAGAGACGGATCATACTTCAAGAATCTGCCAAAGTCAAGTGCCATCAAGCTCATCGATTTTGGAAGTACAACGCTTGAACATCAAGACCATAACCATATCGTGTCCACAAGGCATTATCGCGCACCAGAAGTTATCCTAGGTAAAGTCTTATGACTTAAAATATTATTTGTATACTATCGGTAGTTAATATTTTGGAACATTATTGCAGGGGTTGGATGGAACTATCCATGTGACCTGTGGAGCATTGGTTGCATACTTGTTGAACTTTGTTCGGTGAGTAACTTTCTCTTTTCGTGTCTCTCTGTACACCAGGATTCATATCTCAATAGATGTTTATTCTAAAATTTTGCAGGGAGAGGCGCTTTTCCAAACGCATGAAAACTTGGAGCATTTGGCCATGATGGAAAGGGTCCTAGGACCATTACCGCCTCATATGGTGCTCAGAGCCGAGTAAGAACAACAAGTTCAACCTGAATGAAATTGAAATTTTTTAGTTTCTTATATCAAAATAAAAACGTTACTTGCAGCCGGCGCTCTGACAGATACTTCAGGCGAGGTGCAAAACTAGATTGGCCTGAAGGTGCGACATCAAGAGACAGCTTAAAAGCAGTATGGAAACTTCCCCGGTTACCGGTAAATAATCTGTTAGTAACTTTGGACTTGACATTGGCTGATCTGCAGTATTGAAGTTAGCGACACCATTGTTTTCCATTTTTGCAGAACCTGATAATGCAGCATGTGGATCACTCGGCAGGGGATCTGATAGATCTGTTACTGGGGCTGCTACGGTATGATCCAACGGAGAGGCTAAAGGCAAGGGAAGCACTGAATCATCCCTTCTTCACAAGAAGCCGAGAACAGAGTGTTCCCTTTAACCCAAACCCTCATCCATTTTTATATAATCACAATAACTAAAGAAGAAGAAACTGCAGATGAATGTTTGCATAAAAATCTGCAGTTTTTACATATTTTCATGTATAGTAGAAATGGAAAGAAAGAGAGAAAGGCATGTCTCTTGTTTGTTTTTTCATCTGTTGTTTTTGTTTCTTGTATTCATCTTCCGACCACGACTAAGGTTGTCGTTCCGTGGCGGATTGAGAGAGTTATTACAGTTACTTACACCTCAAAGTCAATGGGACAGTGTGTTCATCTTGCAAATTATGCTGCTTCATGATATATGGTGATTTGATACAACAACGTAAGAAGAACTCTTTATACGAAAAAGAGATCCAAACCCGTATCCGACCAAAGCCTGTATTTGGGCCCGTATGGATCGGTTCAGCGTGAGACTGAGGCCCACGAAAGAGAAAACGGTGATGTCTATGGATGAAAAGCTTAATCTTCTTCTTCCTCAGCTATCTCTTTAGTACTGAATAGGGTTTTGAAGGTTTAATATCTCTCTTACCACAACCATGGAGTCCCTGGGAAGGTTACAGCTTCATCACCAGCCATTCCATCTTTCTTTTACTCAAACCTCTTCATCCTTCCCGAAACGACCATCAACATCTTCCCTCTTCAGACCATTAATCCGACCAAACTCCTCTTTCAAACACGCTTCCTCCACCAAACTCCAAAGCCCTCTCCAAAAGTCGACACCTTTCAATCTCTTAAAATCCACATGCATCACTCTAACAACCGCCGCCGCCCTCCTCTTCATCAACCTCCAGCTCAAACCTCCGGCGATTGCAGCTCCCGTGGCACCTCCTCCGTCAACAGAAATGACCTTGGAAGAAGAAGAGAGAGCCCTCGAAGAGCATCTAGCAACTCACCCTCCTGACGTTGACTCTCTCCGTTCCTTGATGGAGGTAAAGATCAAATCTCGAAAGCTCACAGAAGCCATAGAAGTAGTCGACCGTTTGATCAAACTAGAACCCGAAGAACCAGAATGGCCTGTCCTTAAAGCTAACATCTTTACATACAATGGAGAACTAGACTCAGCTAAAACTGGATTCGAAGAGATTCTTGCTAAAGACCCTCTTCGTGTCGAAGCTTATCACGGCTTGGTTATGGCTTATTCCGATGCAGGTCTTGACTTGAAAGAGGTGGAGAAGAGGATCGAAGAAGCTATGGTGAGATGCAAAAAGGAGAATAATCACAACGATTTTCGAGATTTTAAGCTTCTTGTGGCGCAGATTCGGGTCATTGAAGGGAAGCATGGTGAAGCGTTGAAGCTTTATCGAGAGCTTGTGAAAGAAGAGCCAGGAGATTTCAGACCCTATCTTTGTCAAGGAGTTATATACATGTTGTTGAAGAAGAAAGACAAAGCTGAGGAACAGTTTGATAAGTTTAGAGAACTTGTGCCTGAGAATCATCCTTACAGAGAATATTTCATGGATAACATGATTGCAAGCAAGCTTTTCTCTGAGAAGACTCAGCGTGAGATGGCTGGATCAGATACTTGATTTATGTGTGGATGTTATTGAGATTGAATAATGTTTAGTTGACTTTGATGTTTTTTGTTAGATGTTTGTTTAGTTGGTTTATATGTAAGGATCATATGTTGAACTTTTGGATTTGAATCACAGTCTCCTGTGCACATTGTCTAGATGATGGTTAGGTACATCATTGTTCATTAAATTGAAAAGAAACAAATTCCTTGGCAAACTAATTAAACTATTAACTAATGGAACACACATTCACATGATATATTATGACACAAGACTAGTCTCTCACTTCATTTGGTACTCTCAAATGTTCCAATGAGTGGAGAAGAGAAGCTGGGATGATGTAGAAACTCTAGATAGAGATTCTAACCCTTTCATCATCTTTTGCTCCTTGAATTTATGCATGGCACTGAGATGATACAAGTAAAACTGGAGACATATAGTGGGACTTCTCTGACATAAGGAGGGAGGTTTGGATTCAAATGAAATGAAATGGGTGCAAAACAGGATTCACGTAAGGAGTGGAACTAAGTACAGAGACTCTCATTACAGTCAAGCACAAGCAGTGAGTGTGTCAAGGCTTCCTTTGGTTGTGTGTTGTATATTGTTTGAGAGTATCTTGGATAAGCCACATTCATGGTTAACTGTTTTGGCTTTATGTTTCATGGTGTACACACGTTTGGATAGGTCAAGTCAAGGGGGAATAATACACTTCAAATATACAATAGTACTAGCCTTAAACTCACTTCTTATTAATTTCATAATATTGTGTTATGTTTTTCTATAACTTCAAGTATGCAAGTTTCAAGATCATAATCTACAATTTTTCAAAATCAGTGTTTTTAGTTTTTTCAATTACAGACTGGAACTCTCTAATCGGTGCTATTTGAAGTAACCAAATGTGCAATCCTTGTATTGCTTCCATCTATTGGTTGTGGATAAGAATCAGAAAATGTACCTCGAATGGCCAAGTTGTGATTTCTTTTTATTTATTTATAATAGTCATAAGTATGAATTCAAGATAAAAAAGTGTGGTCATCTATGAATATGATAGAGATCTCTTCCTCCATGAAGTTACCATAACTGGACCACACTTTTGACAATCACAAACAATAATCTTCATCTTCTCTTGTAGTTGAAGTTTATTAATGCTATCTTCAATGGCCCATGTTCTTGCTTGATTTTTTGAGCAATTAATAAAATGACTGGTTCATTTGGTTTTCTGAACGGTGATTGAATGTTTCCGTTAACCAGAAACTAATCAGATAGTAACTTTTAGGTGTATGACTTTTCATGATCTTCAACCGTAGTATTCTCAATTCCATTTTTCCTTCTAAAATAAAGTTAGGAGTAAACACCACTCTATTTTTTTAACTCGATAATAGAGCACATATAGTTTTACTCCAAAAATGGAATAATGTATTTATTTTTTGTTACTTGCTCCATTTTCACTCCAAAATAAAATAAATTGGAACAAAATCCAATCTATTTTAGAAAAAAAAATGTAATTACTTTATTTTAGAAAAAATGGAATTTTACACTAGAAACTCTTATACTGTTATTACAACATATATTCTCACACATGATTTATTTTCTCTAATAAATGTTGTGACACATCAAGGTAATATAACATGTATAGTTTTACTTACATAAACTTATATTTTAATAAAATTATTGAAACCTCTTATATATGAGTTGAGAGTCATTACAACATTTGTGGTAGTCATGTGTCATCACTAAAATCTAACCCTAAGAAATTTAACCATAAAACACATAACATGTTAGAACTTTTGTTGCTAAACCATGAACATTATCTAACACATAGTTACTAAATCAATATATATTATTTCTAATTTTTCATATATATAAAAATTCAATTTATTTATTTCATATTAACCATTTTATTGATGATTAATTAAAAATTTAACAAGAACTATTTTATATATTTTTAAAATTAAATTATTAGATAAAATTACGTTGTAGACTACAAAATAAGTCTACATAGTAGATTTCTTAGGAAGTCTACATATCTATAGATTTCTTTCTATTACGTATAGACTTCTGAATGTCAAAAACGAAAATACATTTCTAGTTTTTTGTTTGGTCATAAGAGTTATATAGTAATTTTACAATACATATAAGTTGGTTTTGTATTTGATTAAATATAGAGTACACCTTTATGTTTAAGATGAATATTTAAATTGTTTTAGGCAAATCTCCTATTTTATTATTTTTTTATTTAAAAATATCTGGAACCCAAAAACATAAACCAGTTTGAAGAGAAGTACATCCCATAAATGAATTATTTCTCAAGATATTTAAATAAGTCACAATACGTATATATCCATATAGCCAAATGATAGAGTAGAGAAAGAATCAGGCTACTTTTATTTGCTAGAACATTTCCTCAGAATTCAGATACGTCTTTCTTAGTGCTGTTGAGTAAAAGTTTCTTTTTAATACAAACCACACTTATGTCTTCCGGCTTAACATCGACTTCATATATTAAAATGAATTCATATACAAAAGTAGGTGTGACAATATTATTTATAAACCATGCGTTAGTGATTAGGTGGTATATGGTGTCACCTAATGATCCTTAAGGGTCGAAGGTTTAAATTAGTTGCCTTTAAATTATCCTAACGTATAGTTAAGGGACAGAAGTATCTAACTCTCATTGGGAGAAACCGAATTTGAATGATGCAGGTGGTCAAGTCTCCAGGGATTAGTTGATTTGGTCACAGTTCACCAGATATTTCAGGTCAACGAAAAAACAATATTATTTATAATAACGTTAGGTAAGATCATCTATGTAAAAACATATACATAAATAACTATAACAAACAAATATAAATAGATGAATTTAAGTACACTTTGAAATTACGTGAGATGGAAAAACTGAAGAAATAGAATCGCTCGGAATAAACACATCAGGGTGCATGGTCCATGGATGAAGAGATTAATTAGGTAACAATTTTATAGTTTATAATGATTTCAAAGTGTATAATGCAAGAGATATTATTTAGTAAATTAACATATCAGATATATCTTGCTAATTTGGTCCCACGTATTGTTAGAAATTCTAGTGCGGAAGTGTGTTAAACCGAAAACATACCTTAACCCGATTTATCGATGAATACTACTTGATACAATCGGGCAATAGTCAGGGATGAAATCACAGATGGAAATCAACCACTTGTCACATATCAAGTGCCCCTCTAGTTGATTCTTTGAAACTTTCTCTCTCTAAAACGTTTTACTCTCTCTCTAGATTTATTCTTCTTCTTACTTAGATTGTTGTTCTTCTCTTTGCAATGTATCTTATTTATAGACAACTAAGAGACACTATGTGAAGAGTCACATATGTTTAAGGAAAAGATACATATCTTCACTAAGGAAGAGACACCAACAAAGAGACACATCTTTTAAATGAAGAGTTGCATAGGTTCATACATGAAGTTTAATCAATAACTACCGGTTAACCAAACCGATTTGGTATGCTGCCTAACCATGGGCGCAAACCAACCATAAACTAATATCTCCCACTCGCACATGATAGGGAGCATATCAATTACTAGAGAAGGCTTAGAGATCAAGCACGAGAATCCTAACTTAGAAATCATACGGCAAATGAATCGTGCGACCCTTGCAAGCACACCTACACTTGGGAGCTAAATTATGCACCTGTTAGGGATACATACAAGCTACAACCCTAAAAAAACACTTTGCTTTTTCAGCATGTCTCGTTGTTCCCCAAACTCATTTGTCTAATATATCGATCTAACATACCTGATCCCTAAAGCATATGTTAGACTTCTCCTACATCATGTGTTCACTATATCCAAACTCCAACTGAGTGATATAGTAGCTGGCCAGCAAACACATATGTCAATATAAAAACTAATAGTTTTCCCTTCCAATCTCATGTTAATATGTTCCGAACTAAGCGTTTTTCTAACATGTTCCATAAGGCTAATTATTCCATCACCGTCGAAAAACATACTAAAGTAGCAATCATTAATTCTTTCCTTCAAGAACATAGCTGAAGGTTCAAGGGTAACCTTTGTAACCATAAATTGGTTGATAGAAACTCACATGCGAGGGGTAGGGATTACAATAAAATAACCGCTCGCTTCCTATATCGTCATAACTAGCACATGTGGTATGACACACATGTCATAGTGGTTAACTCTTCTCATAAGAGCATGTGTCAGTTATATAATCAAGTACCACTATGTAGATCAAGCTACTATCAGCTCACTCTCTAGCGCCTGATTCGGTACTTATCCAGCTCTTCTAAGTATTTATGATTCTGGGACAATCATGATCGGTACCAAAAAAAAATCTCATCTTAACCTCTTGTTAAGGCGACAATGATAAGTCTTACAAGGCAGGCTCCCACTAGCGCCCAACTAATCAAGTCTCATCTCAGCATTTCACTAAGAAATCTGAGGCGATTATTCATGGAGTGAACCAATCTCCTACTTGGTGACACCTCTTAACATTTATGTGTAAGTAAGCAAAGCAAGTGTTAAAGCTCCATAATAGTACATACCTCTAATTCTACGCATATCTGACACTCATATATATGAGCAAGAATACATCATTAGGAATGAATTTAATTAAACGAGCAACTACCATTCCATGCGTAAATATGTACTAGAGCACCACATTTTTTTTTTAATAATGTCTCTCATAAACTAAACTTTGATTTCAATGTTCTATATCCTCTTATGATACATTGATTCTTCACATAAGAAATACAAGTTTGACTATCACAATTAGTCATAGGGCACAAATCCCTTTCGTGACTTGAACGATATGTAAGAAGGCATGTTCTTAAGTTGATCTACCTTTATACAGATCGCTATCCTAATTAGGATCTGTATATCATGTTAAGCGTAAATCACTTCCTTGATAGCACAAGGAATAGTCTATTGTCCCTCTTAGGTATATGAGGATCCTTTTCATTACCATCCAATATTTATTTATGGGTTGTGACTGGTAACACCTTACCAATTCAACCGCATAAAAAATATTAGGCTAGGTGCACATTATAACATACATTAAACTGCTTATATCACTAGAGTATGAGACTCTTCCATTTCATTTTTTTTCATCTTGAGTATAAAGGTACATCTTAAGGCTTAGGGCTTCACATGTTGTAGCTATAGTTTAAATGAGATTATTATGAATTATCTTATACATTTCAAATATTATACAAATTTATGACTCTTTGACAGAGTTAGTAATTTCTTTGATCGGCCTCAGTGTATTTTAATACCAAGAACATAGTTAATATATCTCATGTAGTTCATCTCCAAATGAGATGATAACCATTTCTTAATGGTAATCAAAAAGTTTATGTCATTTCCAGCTAACAAGATATTGTCGACATATATAGATAAAATTACAAGAGACGCAATGGTTTTTACTAATCATAGTAAATTTAAAAGATGTTGTAAGTTATGAAAACAAATGTACCACTGCCTAGAAGATTTCTTAAATTTTATATGGAACAACAAAGATTGCAAACTTTGCGCTCCTGGCCTTTTCAAAAAAATCAATACGTTGTTCCACGTAAATTTCTTCTTCTATTCTTTTCCCCATTAAGAAAGTTTAGTCTTAACGCCTATTTTATGTAATGTTAAATCTAATCCGACAACATGGTTGTAGTATAGAAAATAGAGGTAAATCTCACTACATGTGACAAAGTTACATCATAACCTATACCCTCTTGTTAGGTTTACCTTTTTCTACCAAACGGGCCTTATATTTATCTATAGATATCCGCCTTTTTTTGATCTTAAAAAAACTCATTTATTTCCAATCACAGCGGATGGTCAACCAAGTCTCAGACTTGATTTACCTTCATAAATTCTAGTTCTTGTCCAATTGCACTATTTCATTCAGTTGAGTTGGGCAAGAGAAAGATTATTAACCAATGTTTCTCTCCTACTAAGTTGTGATAGTTTGCAAGAACTTTCATCAACTTCCACATATTGATTAGTAAAAGAAACACTAGTTGACTCAACCATCTCTTCAAGATGGATCTCTTGCCTTCAATCTCTTACTGTTTTAGAAAAAACAAAATCGCAATAATATCACATCTTGTAATCCGATTTCTATTATACTTCCATCTAATTGTTTGAAGAGCACTTAAACTTTAAATGCTCAAAGTATCTAATGAAGATACACTTCTTTCCTCTAGAACTCGATTTTACATGAGGATGTGAAGTATCATGAACAATTGCTACAAACCCCAAAGGTCTCAAATTCATTATATCATTCTTCTTTTTCGTCCATAATTCATAAGGACTGGAAGTAATAGATTAAGAAGACACATTGTTAAGTGTTTATGAGCAGTTAGTATTGCACCATCCCAAAACAAAATTGAAAGGTTTGAATGTGCCATCATACACTTAGTCAACTTAAGAAGTGAGGGGACTTCATTTTTTTATTTTAATAATAACATTTTCATCACACAGTTTCTCAAACTGTTAAGATATATGCCCCTTCCTTGATCAGTTCTCCAACACTTGATTGTCCTCTCCAATTAATTTCAATCAAAGTGATATATCTAGAGCACATTAACTCTTCTAATTTGTGAGAAACTGGGTTCATACACCTTTTGAGTGAATTATTATGTAAAAATAATGAAATATGAGGCCTTATGCTTCACCCTCACATTTATCGGACCACAAATGTCTGAATGAAATCATTGCAATGGAAATTATGCTCACATTATTTTTTTCAAATGGTTTCCTTATTGTCTTTCCATCTAAACATGGATCACATGTGTCAAGATCAATTCGGGTGAGTAAACCAAGAAATGCCCTCTCTAGCCAATTTATTTAATTGAACAACACCAATGTGACCTATTCAAATACTTTGATATGGAAGACAACGCTCAACATTACTACCAGTAATGATGGAGGTACACTCATATACTTTGAAACCATCACAAGCATAACTACAACAAAAAAAATATTGGCCTAAGAAAACATATATAACACAAACTCAATCAGATCAGATCCTAAGTTAAGTAAAGCCAAAAAACATACAAGCCGCAATATTCTATGAGGCGTAGTAGCTGGCAAGTGTCGATACCCAGTATCACAACCTTAAAAATATTTTTCTCATACAAATATCTTGTATTTATTTGAAGTACCCGTTCGTACTTATAAATGCTTCTCAGTTTTTTTTTTTTAAACATATGGTATGTTCTTCTTGAGTCTACAATCCACAAATGATGAGATTCTCTGAGAATTTCACAACTAAAAACATAAGCATACGTGAAAGTAAAGGCTAAGGATGCTCTTCTCTTTGCTTCAGTGCATCAAAGAGCAAATTGACCAAATGAGCTAATGTTGTAGCCTTTCATTTTCATATCCTTCTTGCCTTCATGCTTTACATGTTTGACATATTTCCTTTCCCTCTTAGGATCAGTCTTATCGGGAGCCTTATACCTTATGTTACCTCTCTTGTGTTTCAAACCCAAGTTTGAATTAAAAAATTGATTTTGTTAATGGGCATAGCAGCCTCTAGGCGCTCATCCTCTAACTCAAGATGACATTATATATCTTCAAATGTTAAAACATTGATATTGTGCGTCATCTAAACTTTCATATAGTTCCATCATTTTTATAGGTAACGAAAGAGATCTATTGGATAATTTGACCAACATTTTGTTTTCTTTTCTTTCGTCTAATCATGAACATGACTTATAATTAGCAAAACAAATATTGATTATCCTAAGATTAGCCATCAGCATGGCACTAAATTTCTCTTTTTAAGGTCACTAGTGTGCTTTATTACAATTTCATACTCTTTAAACTCACACATGAGATCATCATGCATCCAACTCAACAAAGTGATGCAACGATGCTATTGTTTCTTCTCAAATATGTCTCATTTATTCTCTCATATTGAGCTTTGATACCATGCACATGTCCTTCAATAAAACGGAAAAAAGTCTCTTTCACCTCTTTTTCCTAGAAGACATACTAGCCTTTTTGATATCAATATATCATAATTATCATTGTTTAGTTCCTCTCGTCAGTTAACTTCTCAATGATATCCTTAAAAAAAACATACTTACTTGAAAATCAAAAGACATTTATTTTTTTGCATACTTCAATCACATATTCTAATCTTGCAAGGAACATAAATTAAATCATAGTAATTTGATTTAAATACAAGATCGAGAGTTCACTATGTTCCCAATCATCACCCATATTAAAATCTTATTACTATAAATAATTTATTTCATGAAAAATTTTAAGTTCTAAACACAATAGAACTCTCACTATATTAAGTTCTAAACACAATAGAACTCCCACTAGATCAATGTATTAGACTAACATGAATTAACAAATAAAACATGTTTATTTACAAAGATCACTTAAATTAAGTTAATACTTAAATAATTTAATTTTTTACAAAAAAACTTTTGATTAAAATAAATCTAGATTCTTCATCAACTTAACAAACGAATCTAATTTATTAATTTTCTTACTTTAGCCACATATAACTTATTATATGACCAAAACTTACTTTCTTAATACCCCTCTAAATATGTGTCCAAATTATGCGTACTATATATCAAATGAAAGATAATTTCAACATCTACACATGGACATAAAAATTATGCAATTCCGATGTACAATCCGAGAGATATGACAAAAAACATGAAATTTTTTAGACAAATCTAAACGCGACACATGTCACGTTACTTTTCATCTTCTTCATTTCATTTTTTTTTCTGCAACACGGTCGAAACTTTCAACCCTTATATCTCTCAGAATACGCGATCATATTTTACGTATAATATATCAATAGAAAGATAATTTCAAGATATACACACAGATATAAAAATTGTGCGATTACGATCTATAATTAGAGAGATATGATCAAAACAATATTTTCGGTTTAATTTCTATTTTTCTAAATTCATGCAATATATTCTGGTTCTAAATGCAATAATTCCAGAAGAATTCATGACATTATGATAAACACATATGTAAAATTTCAATTGATTTCATTATGTATTCATGAATTCACCATTATTAATTATTTAAGCATTAACCATTTTTCTTAATTAATCATGAATAAACTCAAGTAACCCATATTACTTTTCATTCTTGATTACTAAAATGTTAATATGCCAGAACCGAATCCAAATGCTCTGATACCAATGTTAGAAATTATAGTGCGGAAGTGTGTTAAACCGAAAACATACCTTAGCCCGGTTTAGCGATGAATACTACTTGATACAATCGGGCAATAGTCAGGGATGAAATCACAGATGGAAATCAACCACTTGTTACAGTTCAAGTGCCCTTCTAGTTGATTCTTTGAAGCTTTCTCTCTCTAAAACGTTTTACTCTCTCTAGATTTATTCTTCTTCTTACTTAGATTGTTGTTCTTCTCTTTGCAATGTATCTTATTTATAGACAACTAAGAGACACTATGTGAAGAGTCACATATGTTCAAGGAAAAGATACATATCTTCACTAAGGAAGAGACACCAACAAAGAGACACATCTTTTTAATGAAGAGTTGCATAAGTTCATACATGAAGTTTAATCAATAACTACCGGTTAACCAAACCGATTTGGTATGCTGTTTAACCATGGGCACCAACCATAAACTAATACGTATTGGACTTTATTTGTGTGAAGATTTTTACATAATAGTTACACAGCAAAATCTAACAAGATTGTGAGTGTTCGAAAAGAACAAATTATATGTTTGTCCTGTTTTTCATAGAGGATGGACGTTTGACATCAATAAGCAGAGACGAATTCCGTGAAAAATGGACAAGACATAAATAAAAAGTATTATATACACACAGTAAACATAGTTTAAAAATACTAGAATATTGTTATATGTGAACCTCATCAAACACACAAAATTCGTTATAGTCTTTTTCAATTAAGCTATGCTATTCTTAGGGGACTAATCTGAAATTTGAGGGGTTGAAAACATTTTAAGAACATTAGTATAAAAAAACTTTTTCCCAGTTTAGGAGCTTATACGTATGTAAAATCTAGTTATGCCCAAATCCGACTTTATTCTGAACCTATAAAAATGTCAGACTAATCTTTAAAAAAAATACAACTCATGTATATATCATTTTTTAAAGTATTCAAATGAAATTAAATCTTGATTTTATATCCAAGTGGTCATATAAAATGAAGTGTTATGGAGTATTGTTAAACTCAAATTGCTTAGTTCCCTAAAGTCCAACTACCACTAAAGTATTACCTTGTGGTAAATTCTTTATAGTTTTGTTTCTTTTGTTTTGATTAACAGTGTTTTTAAGTTTATGATTCAAAATACTTTTTTTGGGGTATTGGTGGTGGAAGTTTAATTGATTTGAAAACTTTAAAGATTCTATTGTTATTGATTTATGGATTTAAAAGTTTTTATTAGAATCTTTTATTATTGGTTTATGAACTTTTAAATTCTATGTAAAATCTTTTGTTATTCAAAAAGTTTAGCTTTCGATGATTATTGTAATTCTACTAAAATCTATTGTTATTGGAACATAGATTTTTTTTTAGTTTTAGTCATAATACTCAACTTTGAAAATACATATATACTCATAAGATTTTTAAAATCTATGAAACAAAACACACATGCAAACAAACATAAAAGTTTTATATTACATTTTTATTCTTAAGTAAATAATAATAAATAAATATAGCAAAATTATCAGAGATAATATTGTGAGAAAATTCATAGTTTTTATTAAGAATAAAAAAAATCATTAAAAACTTAAACAAAAATCAAGCAAGATAAGACAAAATGTTAAAATAATTATTATTAAAAGAAATTATTTTAATATCAAATAATTAAGTTTCATGAAAAAGTTTTGTTTTTTTAGAAAACATGTATATATTATTCTAGAAGAAAACTTTTGGGGAAATAAATATATATATAGAAATTTTTGATAATTAATGACAATCAATGATAATTTGTACAAAAATTTTGGTATCAATTCATCAATCTACTCAATTTAAAATAATTCTTAACTTGTCAAATTTTAAAGTTTCACACAAATTTTAGTTTCAATAACCCCTTGTTTTTTCATCAAAAAAAATTATAATGGTTTTAACTAGCAGCTACTAGTATATAGCACATAGGTCAAGGAATCTGATTTACTTCTTTTTCTTTCTTGTCTTTTGTTACCGTTTTTTTTCCGGTGCTTTTCAACGTTTGAAAGCTTTTACATAATTAAATATTACAACTTACATGTTTAAGAATTAAGATTTGTGCTGGCATACTTTATTGACTTGCGAGTGCTAGTTTGCGAACAAGAATTTTAAGCTTTTCCATGCAGCTACACTGTACTTAAACTCTAAACGTTGGCTTTTACCAACAACGTTTTCTTAATTAATTAATTTAATCAAATTTTTGCTGCTGATCGAAGTAACGTTCTATGACAGATCCTAAATTTTTTACCCTGAATTCATATTTCTTACGAATATTTTGACGACCTTATATGATGATCATTTTTCATGCAGAATAAATTTTTCTTTTCTTTTTTTTAACAAAAAAATACTAGTTCTTCGTATTTTGGGAACAAGCAGACAGTAGAATCCTTTCTTGTAGCCTTGGAACAATCCAAATTTAGTGCAGTTGGTACTTTACACAAAAGTTGAAAACGTGTTGTTTTGTCCCCAAAAATATTTTTGAAAAATCGAAAGAAATGTATGTTATGTTGAATTACCAAAAGAAAACCCAATTTCATTGTTTTATTGACCGTAAAAAAAAATCATATAAGTAATGGTCGTGTGTATAGGCTAGGCATGTAGGAGATATTTCATCTACGACTATATTTGTACATCAACGTCTAAAAAACTCATTAAATCAAGGGAAATATATGAAAAACGGTAGTTAAACATTCGTCTAGCTTTAACTTTTGTTCTTTTCAATATGATTTGGATCATATATTTTCATACATAGGCACATATAAATTTATATATTTCTCTAAAGCGACTCTATTGAAAAGTTATTAGATAATATCTCACACAAAATGAATAAAAATTGAAAAAGTAAGATAGTATGAGAAAGATTATCAAATAAGGTCAGTTTAAAAATGTGCTAAACACCTACCCCGATGTCAAAATCTACTATCTCAGATGTACTTATTTATGTGGTCATATATTGATCTAATTTTTTTTGCGAACAACTGAATCTATTTATCACTAGTAATAAGTTCCTACAAGATTAATCGTTTAGATCTCGATTTGTTTGATACCTCTAAATTATCAAAAGAAAAAAAGATTCTCAAAAACTTATGAGAATCCTATGAAAAAATCTTCATTACTTGCCATTTTGCAATTAGTTTAATTCTTCTAAAAGCTTTCAAATGTAGTTACTTATAAAATTTGTATTAAATTAATAGCTTTTATTTTCTATTTCTATTGAAAGAACATTTTATTTCTGAGAAACTATTTTAGAGTATTTTATCAATGGAAATGTTCTAAGACCAACAGAATAAGTATTGTCAGTGCTAGTTACTAATAACATTTTGCACTTAAATCATAACTACACCAATACTATATTTGTTTAATTGATAATCTAACCGATACGAAGTAACTTTAACGCTTACGGTTGTTTTGCGGGCATATGCTTCAGAGTCATTAAACCTATTTTTGAGCAATTTGTCAGATTAATTACCTTGAAAGCGAAGGCTGCAAGAACCTCTGTCGTTTTCTAGCTAGACATATTTGATGAGCTCAAAAACTAATCCAGTAATCCTTAATTCATTCATCAGTGTTTATAAATGTAAACATAAAGGACCATATTAGAATACATTTCAACTATGCATAACATAATCTTTTGGAGGAAGTCTTCTCTATAAAATATCCTTGCTTAAAGTAGGAATCCACTATTCAGTTGAGCTTAAACAAACTGCATACGATGGACATGTTTTCTACTCTTTTATTAGGGCAGAACTATAGTTTGCTATATATAATTGACATGTTAAGAGAACAACAAAATTTATTATAACATCTCGGTTTGTGGTCTATATCGAAAGATTTAAAAGAATTGATTTGTCTATATATGTCACTAAAGTGCATTTATCTTTCGGTCATTCATCTGTTTAGAATTTCATGGTTAAGCGTTTATTAGCTGGAGTACTAGAAGGATTGCTGACCTACCAAAAAATCATTCGTGATATCGTGTGAGTGAAGCCAAAGCACGGAAAAATCATGTTGTAATTACCTGGTCTATAAACAATGATTTCAAGCCTTCAGAAAAATTAATGTCCGTCTGTCGCTTTGAATGGGGATCACGGGCCGAGAGAGCTGACGTAAGAAGCCTATTAGTCGTGTGCGGACATGACATTACAAGTGATATCAGAGTCAACCCCAAACGAGTGCGGAGTCATGTGAGGGATGACACTAACATGGGTGACGATCTTGAGGCGCACCGAGAATGTTGTGATCTTTAAGAATGAGTGAAATGTAACATCCGAGTTTGTGGTATATGGTGAAAGACTTTAAAATTGATTTAACTATTTATGTCACCAAAGTGCGCTTACCTTTTTGGTCATTAATCAGTTTGGAACTCTATGGTCAAGTGTATTTTAACTGGAGTATTGGAATGATGAGTGTCCTACCGAAAAATCATTCGTGGTATTGTGTGAATGAGATCAAAACACGATAAAAAATCGTGTGCTAATTACATGGCTAGTAAACAATAATTTCGAGTTCTTGAAAAAAAAATAATGTCCACCCATCGCATAAAATGAGACTCAGGGGTGGATGTGAAAAACTCATCGTTACATTTATCTTATGAATTAGAGTGAAAACATCTTAAACTATTTTTCAAAACTTTCAGGATTGTTAAAAACTCACATTTTATAGGAGTGTTAAAGTAGATAAATCGATTGAACCTTACCTATAATCCTAATAAATTGAGTACAGATTGATACCAATCTATGACTCTAATTAATAGGCTGCCAAGTTTCTAAAAGGATATGTGATCAGTCTAAATTAAAAGTCTAGGCAAAAAACGATGCATATAAAATGTACTCTGGCTCAGCATGCAAGATTGTCTTGCCAACAAAAATTTACCCATTAATCCACGTTGGGTTGTTTTTATAGTCTTGGATATTCAGTGAATCAAAACCCAACCGACTAATTCGAAAGCGTCTATATTGAACGTATCATATATTAATTAGAACATTTATAACTCATCTCTATATTTTTTATATAAAATCTACTCCACTTTTAATAGATTATATATATATATATAGTTTTTTCAAATTAACACTTGCAATTTTTATGTAAATTTATATTATTTTGATGTTTTATAATCTTTGTATTCTCTAATTTATTTTTGTATTGGTTAGATTGTGATTAAACAGATTGATGATGTTTTTAGAAAATTTAAAAATTAAATAGTTTCTTAATTTATAAGTATAAACTGAAAATGTTAAATAGTAAAAACAGATAAAATAGTACTTAGTGTAATGTTTTTCAAAACCGAACCGGATACCGACTCGGTATAGTTATTGATTGACTGATTGAGCTAATTTATCCGACTGAATCGGAATTTCCATTTTTAAGAATTAAATATTTATAATCATATAACTACACTACATATACCTAAAAGAATGTATTTCTACATATAATATTATTTATGTTTTTTTATTAATCAGAAAAGTAAAGAACAACATACATTTAATAGATAAATTTTTGTCCCCCAAAATAGCACTCAAGACAAAAAAATGACCAAAATAAATTTTATTAAAGAGTGTAAATATACATTTATACCATTGAGTTAACTAATTTAAACTTATGGTTTAAAGTTATGGTGTGGAGTTTTGGAGGTGAAGTTTAAAACTAAAAAAAAATTAAAATCTTCAAAATAAAAAGACCTATTTTGGTCATTTTTTTCTTAAAGTCTATTTTTTGACAAAAACTTTAAAATGGTATATTTTAGAGATTTGACCTAAATTTAATTATATATACAATAAACAAGTGAATACTATGTAAATTGAAATTGATAAAAAAATATTATATTTATTTATTTATACAAAAAAATTCCAAATTTTATAAATAAGGCAAAATAAAAATAATATATAAGATCTAAAATATATTTAAAAAATCTTAAGAAAATAAAATTAAATAGAAAACTAATTAAATAGTGTAATTAACAGTGATTATGAAATATTTAGTTTTAATAATAACTAGATTTTGACTCGCGTTTTGCAAACGCGGGTTTAATTTTGAATAAAAATGTTAGTTGATATTTTTTTTAATTTTGATATATATATTTATATATATATATATCTATGCTAAAAATAGATATTCAGTGTTTTTATATCAGATTCGGACCCGCGGCTGAACTGTAAATCAGGTGCTCTGTATATATCCAGTTCAAATTTAATGAAAATTTTTGTTAATTAAAATTCTGATGAAATCCGGTAAAAATATAAACAATTATCATTAACATATGAAATAATCCTAGTTGACCCATTGAAACTCTAAAGAAAACTAATAATATTTCTAAAATTAAAATTTTATATACTTTTAAATTATACATAAAATTAAAAAAAACTATTAGATTTGTATTTTTTGTACTTTGATGATTTTTTACTATTCGAAAAATGAAAACTGATATTAGAGAAGACAAAAATTTATTTATATGACAGTATTAGTTTGTTATTTTATTTATATTATTTGATAATAAGTTTAAAGATGTCGAATCGTATAAGAAATATTTAAACATATTATTTGTTACTATTTTTAATTTATAAATTTAAATCATTAGAGAAAATTAAGATATGTTAACAACCTATTTAAAAAAAAATTGTTTGGTTAAATAAGTTAAGATTTGGAAACATTAATGTTTGTTCCTCTAAAACAATATCAATTTATTAATAATCGCTGCATTTAAATTTTTACTATAAATAATGAGATAATTTAGGGTATTTTTGTTATAGATATAAATGCATTAGGATAAAAGATAATATTTCAAGAAGCATTAATTATATTATATAGTATTTTTAAAATTTTTTACCTAGAAACAAGTTGGGTCTAAATTTATACTTCTGTTTTAATAGTATTGATTGATAATACATTAATTATATATTACTTTTTTTAGAAATAAATTTTAAAATTGACTCGGATCAATTATTTTACTAGGGTCGCTAATGTGTTGATAGTAAAAACATAGTAGAATAAAGAAACGGTGCGACAAAAGAGAGAAAAAGAAGGAAGAGAAGAGACAAGGTTGATCCAAAAAAAAAACAAGTGGCAGTAAATTACGGGTGCACAGAACTCAGTATACAGTAGTACCAAACACGCACCATTCACACTTCCCATTTTTTATTTCTTACAAAATTAATAATTTTAATTTTAAAATTTTAAGGTGTTTTATTTTGTTTGTTCTCATTTTTGAACTTTCAAATAACTCCGAAGAAAGCCTCTCTCTTCTTCCTCTTCCTCTCTCACTTTCGTTTAATTTCTTCTAGGATTCATTCGATCTCCCTTGAGTCTCGCTTGCATTCTCCTCGAAATTCAATTACACCGATCTAGACTCATCATGTTCCAACCAAGATTCGCCAAATGATTTCGAGTGGAGTGAAAAGATGAACAGATCGATTGAGTTCGTCACTTCCCACTTCTCGTCTCTCTCTTTCCGCTTCCACTTTCTATTTTGCGTTTCTGTTTTCTTTGTTGATGAGAAACAGGACGCGGTTTTGTATCTTTTTTTTTTTTAAAGAAACCAAACATAGCATCTACTTAGTTATAATGAAGGTTATCACTGTCCTAATTGGTTTCCAGAAAAGTTAAATTAGCTGTGGAGATGAATACAAAAGCATGCTAATTTGTTTCCTTGTGGAAAACTACAGTTAAAGCAGATGAGATAGCTGCTTTATGCTAAAGTAAAGAAGAAGGAAAAAAAATCATGATTTGATTTGTTTTGTTAAAATTGGTTATGATGTTAATTTTACTTACATGTTATGACTAATGAGTGCACTGCTTTATTATGCTTTTATCTTCTTCACCCCCACATTTGGTGCTTGTTATTTATCTTTCTGTCTCCTAAATTTTCTTTCTTCCGTTGTAAAGTCGTTTGCTTTATCATTTATCAACACTTAAAAGCCATCTTTAGTCTTCTCATTAGTGGATTCTGTTTCTTTCAGGGAAGAATATCAAGTCTCCAAGATCATCTTGTGAATTTGATTCTTTGTCACTGTGAGAAATCTCTAAGTGAAAACAAGGTATGTATACTCTTTAAGATCATTGTCGCATTTAGAGTGAGACCTTTTGGTTTCATTTGTTGTTTAAAAGTGTGACTTCTTCCTCCTCATATTGTAGTTGCGTCTAGATTCTGATCATCAAACCAAAACTGGGTTACCAATGAAAAGTTTGTTGGCACAAGAAATGACGAAGCAGACAGAACCTAAAAGGAGATCACCAAGCATTGTAGCTAGACTGATGGGACTCGATGTCCTGCCGCCTCAGAGCTCTTCTCATAGACAACAAAAGTCTGTGGAGAATCAGCAAGGTAGGAGCGGTGAAGGCAGTTCTTATAAATCTCTGGGAAGGAGCTCAAAGGGTGAGCAAAAGTTTAAAGATGTTTTCGAAGTTTTGGATGCAAAGAGGGCAGAGATCAATGGGAACTTATATCATCAGGGGAGGGTGAATGCTGCTAATCTCACTCAGGCAGAGATGGCTTTTATAAGGCAGAAGTTCATGGAGGCTAAGCGTCTATCAACAGATGAAAAACTTCGTCATTCTAAAGAGTTTAATGATGCGCTTGAGGCTCTGGACTCTAACAAGGACCTCCTACTAAAGTTTCTTCAGCAACCAGATTCATTATTCACTAAACATCTGCATGATCATCAAAGCACACCTCACAAGCCACATTACGGTCAAGCGTCTTCTCTCAGCTGTCCAAACAGCCAGAGGCATGTGGATAGTGTGAGAACTCAGAAAGTTGATGGGTTGCCTCATCGGCATGGTGGTGGTTCTCCTAGCCGTTCTCATACTAGGCATGTTTCTTATGACACACTTAACTTACCAAACATGGAGCTGGGAAAGAGAAGTGAGTTGCAGCCAACCAATATTGTTGTTCTGAAACCTAACCTCGGTGAGCCACGTTATGCTGGTAGAGCTTTTGCATCCCCAAGCTCTTCTTCCGATGAGTTCAGAGCAGATCATAGGCTTCCATGTACCAGTAATCATGTCAGGCAGAAAAGTAATGAAGACAACGGCCTTTCAAGACGGAGTTCTAGAGATTCTGGAGAATCTTCCAAAATAGTGTCTAGGCAAAGGAAGGCGAGGTGTGACAATGGTAGTAGTGCCATGAGCTTTGAGGCCTCCGGATTCAGAGGATATGCAGGTGATGAAAGCTCATCAGGGAGTGATTCTCCAAGTGAATCAGAGCTAGTACCAGTAACTTCAAGAACAAGAACCGCCTTTAACCGTAAGAACTACCATCGATCTTTGCCTTCCAAGTCAACAAAATCATCTGTGAGCAGGGAAGCCAAGAGGAGACTCTCAGAGAGATGGAAGCTGACACACAAGCAGGAGCAAGAGATAGAAATTAGTCGAAGTGGCACATTAGCTGAGATGCTTGCTACTTCAGATAGGGAGGCAAGGCCAGCAAGTTTTAATGGACTCAATTTCGAAGAAGGGATTAGTAAAAGAGTTGAGAGCAATGTTCAGTTGTCTGACTCGCCAGAACCGGTTGGAATCAGCAGTAGAGATGGTTGGAAAGGATCATCTTCAAGAAGTTTTTCAAAATCCAAAATAATCATGAACCAGGAAAGCACTTATGGTTACACAATAGTGCTTCCTAAGGAGTTGATTAGTAGAGATGGATTAGTGAAGGGAAGTTCTTCTCATCATGGAGAGTCCCAGTCTTTCTTGTCAAGCAAATCTTCTAGACCTGCTAGTAATAAATCTCATTCATCATACAATAGTTCGCCAGAGGTCAACTTGAGCCCAAGTTTAACCAAATTCCTTTATATGAATCATCAAAAAGAGAAGCTCTCTCCTTCTAAAGCAGGTTGCAGTTTCTCAGTAGATGCAAATTCAGACACTGGTAGTTCAGCTTCGGATCATATTAAGACAGCAATGTCTTCTGAACCTCCAGATTTGTCAACTGTCACTTCGTTAACTGAACCTGTAAGTGAATGTTATGTTTCAAGATCAAGGGTATGTGCTCTACAGCATCAGTTTAACAAGGGTATACATGTTTGTTATAACACGTATGTAATTGTTCATTGTTGTTCTAGGATATCTCAAGGATGCCAACTGAGGATGTAAATCATTGTTCAGTTCCTGAACCACAGTCTCGTGAAAGCTCAAAGGAAGGAGATCAACCAAGTCCGGTTTCAATTCTAGAAGCTTATGATGATGTTTCATCGAGTTCAGAATGTTTTGAGAGTGTTAGCGCTGATCTTCAAGGTAGTCAAACAATGCTTGTCACTTTATTTATTGATGTGGTGCAACTGCAACCAGAGCTAGTCTAATAGTATTAGGTAATTATAAATGTTTTGACGTGTTAAGCGTTATCTCTATGCTGCAGGACTCAGGATGCAACTTCAGCTTCTCAAACTAGAGTCAGCTGCTTACAATGAAGGTGGCATGCTCGTTTCGAGCGATGAAGACACAGAACAAGAGGAGTCATCAACAATAACTAATGAGAGTGTGATCAGCCAGGAGGTCAGAGAAGAAGACTGGAAGTCAGTATACTTAGTTGATCTCCTATCTTACTCCAGGTTGAGTGACTCAGACCACAACACTGTCATGGAAACACCTGTAGATCCATCCTTGTTTCATGATCTTGAGAAGAAGTACTCCACCTTGAAAACCTCAACCCGGTTAGAAAGAAAGTTCCTGTTTGATCAGATCAGCAGAGAGCTAATGCAGATACTAAGGCAGGTCTCGGATTCACACCCTTGGGTCAAACCCACGAGGGTCTGCCAGAAATGGGATGCAAACAAGATACAAGAGACTCTGCATGATTTGGTCACAAGAAAAGAGGAGAAACCAAGGAAAGATGGTGTGGAGGAGAGGGAGTTGCAATGGCTGAGTTTGGAAGATGACATAGAAATAATAGGTAGAGATATTGAGGAAATGCTGACGGATGAACTCTTAGCAGAGCTTGTGGTAGATGCAATCTTCTAGAATATTAAATATTATCTCTATGTTACACATAGTTAAATCAACTAGAAAATGCAATCTGCAATGTAACAGTTTCATCATATGAGGTGGTGAATAAACAAGCACGCGTTATTGATTTTAACAAGTGAGAGAAAGAGAATTAGAAATACACAATAATGTGATTTTTAGTTATCAGGATATGCCCTTGGGAGTGATGATGGAGGTGGTGTCCAGAATTGGGCATTTTTGACCTTTGAGAGGCATCCCAATACTTCCAAGGGAGTGACATCTCCAGTCACAGTTACCTTCTTTGATGCAAAATCTATGCTGAAGGATGTCACACCTAAGTATTGACAAAAACCATAATAATTTAGCCAAAACCATATATTATATATTAACTACTTAAATTTTGGGGTTGAAACAAATGTATCATCTCAATCTCCTATGATACGTAAAACTGGCTTCAAAAGGATGTGCATTTCCCATTTGGGTTACAAGTTTGCAGGTCCTATCCAATCTAAAACCAACAAGACATCCCTAAGTAAAATACTATGTATACTTGTTGATAAGAAAAAAGCAAAGAAGACTTGATGATAAGAGACTGACCTTGCATTCTAGATAGATGTTTCTTCACTTTGCCTTGACAGCCTTTGCAGTGACAGTGAAGAGACACTCTAAGAACAACCACCTGCATCCAAATAGACACAACCAACCCTCAAGTCTCTCTTTATCTCATTGTACAGTAAACCACAAACTTTAATTTACTTGCCTGGTCTGAACTGGAGGAAGTCTTCTTCTTATTCTCTTCAACAACAACACCAGAGCCTCTTTTTAACAGAGAAGGTTCACTCTCCTCCGTTACAACCGTATCCTTACCCGAAGAAACCGGTTCGGATCCCAGAAGATACCTAGTAGAACCAGGAGGTGTACTTGCAGTAACGCCACACGAGGGTCCCGCAACACAGCCAAAACTCTTCCTCGCTAAGCTTATATTATCACTGCTCATTAGCTTCCCTGAAGTGCTCTTTCTTCCTTTCTCCACCACATGAATCATCTTCCCGTCACCGGAGGATGAGGGGATTCTCGTAACTTTCGAAAGCTGACGGTACGGTGCAATGTAGTCGTCGCCGGAAGAGCATGGAGCCGTGAAAGATCTCCGACCATCTTTGATAATGGGATTATGACGGTCGATGGCACGTGCCGCGACGCTACGTTCGTCGTGAGTAGCAGTAGCCGTCGATGCTTGCGATGCACAAAACATATTGCCTTTCGTGTTTTTCTTTGGATGGAAACAAAGCAGACATACATGATACGTTATAAATGGACATGTGTGTGTGTGTGTAATTGATAATGTGTCAGTGTGTCACATGAGTGTAAGGTCAATAGTAACAGAGAGTTGAGTAGAAAAGGCTCTTGTATTGTCCACATAAAAACACACATTAGAAGTTGAAATGTCACTATTAACTATTTATGTACTAACTTACATTTATTCTATCTTGGATATATTCAAATGTAGTTTCTTGCGTATTTATTTCGACCGATCAGTCTCTGTTCAGAAGAGGTAAAACAAGATAGAGAAAGGAGTAAAGGAAAGATTTTACATACAAGTTATTTTAAAAAAAAAACTTAAGGTAGAAAGTTAATGAATATGTAAAAGACATAGAGCGATTTGATTCCTTAAAGAATCTTTAATGTAGGTCTCTTAGCATGAGGTTTTAATTTTTTTTAAGAAACGTTTTTTAATTTTAACTAAGAAAACTTAAGAATCATCTCTTAAATAAGAGACATAAGAAACATCTCTTATCAGAAAAATATATAAAAAAAGTTGAATTAAGTATCTCATCTTAAGAGACTCAGGTTAAAAATTGCATTATACATCAAGTTCTAAGTTCTAAGAGACTGAATCACGCTATTCAACATACACCCATAGTGGAAATATAAATACGTACCACTAGTTTTTGTTAGGTAGCTCACTCAGCTGCCATATGCAGCTAATTGTTTTATACACATATGCAGTCTACTCTATTTGTTTAATAGTTTTGCAGGTTCTTACAGAAAGCTTAATTAATATTATAAGTTTCTATGATTATCAGTTTTTAATAATTTTAAACCATTATCAATTCTTTCAATTCATTTATTTTCTAAAATTTAGAATTTAATATTATAAACTAATAAAAATACAAAAGAAAATCAAAACTCTAATTTTGTAATTTATCTCAAGAAATCAGAAAAGAAACTAATAATTCTTCAATTAATTCAAAAACTGGTTATGCATTTTCATTTATATGTGAATATTCTTTCATTCAAAAAATTGGAAATATAAAATCTCTTTATATGAAGGTATTTTTATGAGTTTAAATGTAGAAAAAAGGAAAACAAACTGAAAGAAAGCTTTAACAAACAATGTTTTAACGTTTTGTTAATTATGCTATTACAACGATGAATAATATTACATAAACGATTTTACAGCAGACAATTCAACCATTTGGTGAAAATATACGTCTGATTCCTTGTGAGATCCATGTTCGATGGTATGCGAAGATCTCTTGTAACTATTTTTCTCCATAATTTGTATTTTATGAAGTTTGAACTTCAAATTTCTTGATATAAAAATATTAATGACCTATCAGTTAAATCATTGGATTAAAGGGCTTTCACACAAAAATTGGTTTAAACTGTTAAAAGTTATTGAGAAAAAGTCTATAAATAAATACAAATGCAAACAAACAAGTGACAGTTTACATAAGAAGGGCCCATCAGATGTCTTTTTAAAACATTCCAAAAACGTACTCAAAGCTTGTAGGAGCCGAGAGAGTTATTTCCAATACAGATATACTATGAATGGTACAAAGGCTAAAAGGCTAGATCTTTATATGAACTGAGAAATGTTACAGTTTCCTTCCACTAAAATTGAGAACACTGGGCACTTGTGTCTGGCCCAATAACAAGATCCATTTAAAGACGAACAATATTAGCCAATACAAGTAGTGACTTGTGTCTTGGTGAAAGAACAAGAAAAACAAGAGGAGAAAGAATCAAAAAGACTAAGCAGACTCTTGCAAAAAGACTATACATATATCAATCAATTGCCAAGAAGGAAGACAGTAAAAGTAAAAGTAAAGCAAACCTCTGCAAGCTCAAGCATTGTGAATTCTCCTACGTGATCGTGTTCCATTAACGCTACAAGTCCATCCACCTATAAAAGAGACATTTTGTTATATATCAAGGCAATATATTCTTTTACACTGCTTGTAGAAACCAATCATATACTGAAGTAAAAAGAGAGTTTGTTTACTCACCAAGTTAGAAACATTTGAAAGCTTCGAGTTTGTTTTACATCACCATAAACAATCATTAGGTTTTTGCGGATGGTCTGCGTTAGATATAAAACATCGTCATGTTATGTGAGTGCTTTTAAAGGAAGTTTTATGAGGGGTTGATGAAATAGCTAAACCTGAGTTTCATTTAAATATACAGTTAATCATAAATCTTATCCAAAAAAAAAAAATTTATCCAAAAGAAAATTCTTATCATAGATCTCTGGTGTTCCCTTCTTAGTCGATGGCGCGTGACTCAGTGGAGGTCCTCCTTAGTCCTCGATCTGCTTCCATGCGCGACGGTGTGAAGATTGGAGGAGGGGTTGTCAAGCCGCGGAAATGGTTTGTCTCTCCGGTTCTCAGAGGCATCATGTGGTAAGGCTTAGGAGCGTGTGAGTTCGGTGGTGGTAGGTTTTCTCCACCGGTTTACATCTGCCCTTTTACCACATTGAAGCTTTGACTTGTTCCCGTTCAATGTAAGGCTCCTCCTCTCTTTGTTTTTGTGTTTGGGGTTCAATAGGTCTTGTCGTACCTTGTGGACTTGTGTTGCAATTTCCTTGGACTGTTCTCTTGTGTTTGTGAATCCGGGATTGGTGATTGCTGTGACTGAAGCAGTTTAACGCAAGTGTTGACCCATGTTTTGTGTCTTGGCGCTGCACTCCTTACCTGTGGTCGGAGGCTTGTTCTCCTTGGGGCGGTGTTCACTTAGTTTCGGTTGTTGGGTTCAGCATTGTTCAGCTCTAGTCTCTACTCTTGCTCGTTCTGTGGAGTTTTGTCTGATGCTCTTGACCTTGGGTAGGTTCTTGGGTTCCTAAGGAGGTTAAACATTTGTTTCATGCATTTGTCTTGGTTTTCATATCCTTTATTTCTAGCGTATTGTTGTAGCAAGTGGTTCTACTTGTTGTTTGTGTTTAGATTTAATTTTTGCATTCTGCTCTTTGTTTCTATGTTTTTCTGTCAAAAATTGAAAATTTTGGTATTAGACATTTTAGCAAAAAAATAAAAATAAATCTTATCCAAAACTTTAGGTTAAATTGATAATACTCCCCCAATTAGAATACAATATTTCATATGATCTTTCAAAATAAAATATCAAATTTCTTATAGTAATGATAGTTGTCATGCTTCTCTATAAAAACATAATCATGTAGGTTTTTTCACAACAATACTATCCCAATAATTAAAGTATTTACCTTCGAATAATAATTTTGCAATATATACACACGCTGTAGTGGATTAAACAATTTAAACATTGTAAATTCTCCTTTTTATTAAAAAAATAAAAGAACTTTAGAGTAAAACAGTAAAGAAACGAATAAACTTTTTTTTCCAAACATTAAACTATTTGTAAGTCTATTACAAATTATGAGAAACATTACATAGATAAAAAGAACTATTTGTAAGTCTATTGTCCTGAATAATTCACTAAATATATATTTTTATGATTTCTTTTCTGGATCCACGATTCCAAAGTTAAGTTTCTTATTGTAAAATGTTACCTTCACAGTCTTCATGTACTTATTCTTCAAGTTCAGGCCTCCATATGCACATTCTTTGCCTCTGTATCCTCCTCCACACTTCTTCTGCTTCATCAATCGTAGTGATTTCTTTTAAAATTGTTTGTGTTTGGGATTCCCAAGAAACGCATTCCTCGTTAGTGTTGGGCTTTTTTTTTTTTTTTTTTTTGTGTTGTGTTGGTCTTCTTTAAAAATGCTCTTGTTCCCACATATCTCACATCTAAACTCATGCTGAAGTCCACGAATGTTCTTAAGCCAGCGCAGATGGTAAACTCTTGATTTGGCATAAGCTTCCTGATCCTTCTCACGTTCTTCTTCCATCTCTTTATACGTCAAGACTTCCTCTCCATTAAACGCAATAACTGATTCTTCCTTCGTCACGAGTGCTATATAGTCCTCACTAGTATCAACAAGATGGCCAGAAGCATGAAGCTTCCTATGATATTCACTTGCGTCTTTCAAACGATCGTAGAACAAATCTCTTTTTCACCAAGCTTTGCTATCTCAGCTTCCGTAGTCCTATCTTTATCTTCATAGGTTTCAATAAGCTTCTCAATTTTGAGCATGATAGACTGGATCCAGTGCCGGCCATCCGCAGTGCCTAAAGCACAGTCATAATTTGTTGCCTCCTAATTATATTTTTTTTGATAATATAAAACTATAATTAAATAATACAAAATATTATTAGTTTAACTTGTTCTCAGACAATAAAAATTTAAAAGGAAACATTATTCATAAAAGATAACTCTCTTTGTTTTTTTTCCTGCACAATCATTTATCAACTTTGAATAATCAAGTTTTTCGGATAACTCATGCTCTATTGATATCAACGACAGTCCATTCAAACGCTCCTGAGACATAGTCGAACGTAGATAATTCTTAATGAGCTTCAAATTTGAAAAACTTCTTTATGCAGAAGCAACTGAAATCGGAATTGTTAGTAATATACGATAAGCAATCTCTGTATTTGGATAACAACCATCCATTTTTTTTAGAAATTCCAACATCTCTATCGCCTTTGTAATTTCTTTTGGCAACATTTCTCTTAGATATTGAAGTTCCATAAACAAATGTTTCAGTTGTTAAAAGAAGAAGAAAAAGATTAAAAAGTTAGAAGATAGAACGCCAATTATTAGGGTAAATAAAATAGGTAGTTATTGTAATTTATGTATTTTATCAATTAATATAATATATAAGGAAATCAAATATTTAGAAAAGGCAATTAACATTTTCGATCAAATCAGGTAGTTATTATCCATTTTTTTTTGCGTAATCTGTCTTTAATAAAAAGAAGCAAAAAGAAATTGCGTAAACAACACTCGAACCCGTAACTTAAAGGACAACGAACATATACAGCAGTCACTATACCATGGAAACTTTACTAGTTATGATGCCCTTAAAATCTTAATAACGTGTGGCGCTCCAAGCCATTGCTTTACGGGCTTTAGCCCAGGGCCGGGCCTGACTGGATCATGTTACGGACACGATGTCCCTGGACCAATCTATCCATGCGAGACGCCAGTTCTCTCTTTCGTAGCTCTTCCACAACCAACCGCTCCAATCTTTCAAGCTCCTCGTGTCTGAAGCGAGTTTGCTCGAGGAGAGTCGATGACATAATCTCTGTCTTCTACACTTTTTTTTTTTGGATTCACGATCTTTCTTCTCCTTAAATAGTCTTTTCGTTTTATGTAATCCTTCCTTTGCCCTTTATTTACTTTCCTTCTTTAGTTTTGGTCAGTGATTAAAACAAAATTATCCTTTATCAGCTTAAAAATGTAATTCAGGCGTAATACTTCTAATTAGGCATGGGCATTTTACCCGATACCCGAACCCGAAT